>MNCI01013117.1:586649-596919 GCA_015680685.1 Gnetum montanum
ATTTTGGGGGGGAGTTGGCCACTTGACAAGAAAACGAACCAGAGCACCAGAGCATTTTTATCGCTTTTTGTTGGTAGCAGATCAAGAGGACAAGAGCATTTTCTGAGCAAGGGAACACTTATCACCTTGAACAGAGAAACAAGAGCAACCTTTTGGTAATTGCTGCAAACACGATCTAGCAGAAACCGAACGCAGCACGCCTGAGTCCTAACAGCAGATCTACCTGAAGTAAAGAAGGAGAACGGAAATTACGGGATCATCTCGCCCAGTTAGCAAGTTCTATCGTTCAAAAGAGCGACAGACTTCAGAGCTTGACCATTCCTGCACCTAAGCTTTGGGCCTACAAGGTAGATCATACTTCTGTCCAGACAGTTTTCTTGTTGTTTTGTGCTCATTTTGTATCCAGTTGTTGGGGGTTTTCTCCCATTGTAACGTAATATATACGCAAGTATACATCTGATCCAGCATTGAAACATAGATCTTTGATCTTTGCGACATCCACTTTTTTTTTCTCTCTCCCGATTAGCATCTTTTCGGCGTTTTAGCGTTATCTTCGTAGCAATCCATCCACGTCGTTGTCTCCCTGTTTTACGATCTCTCGCACCAAAATCACGTCACGCAAAAATCCGTAATCGTCACCGCTTTTACTGACCCGTAAGTCCCTGTCTGATCGACAAGACCGTTCAGGGCACCGCGGATTCGTTTTTCCAGCTTAGCCCTCGCGCGGATCCGTGGTTAAAGCTGTGTACACGGAATTTCGTTCGGTATTTCCAGCTGCCGACGTTTTCCGTCGTTACAATACCAACATGTAAAGAACATGTTACTGATATGGAGACCATCTTGATGTGTTAACTAACTCATAAAAATATGTTAGTGGATATAGTGACTACCTTGATGCATTAACTAATGCATTTATGCATTAGTGGATATGGTGGCCACCTTAATGCATTAGTGGATATAGCGACCACCTTCATGTATTAACCAACGCATAAAACACGTTAGTAAATAGTGTATGCTACATGATGCTCTCAAAATGGTAAATATAAGGGATAAAGTGTTCGTGGTGGTTTTGATTTCTTACCTTTTACCATGTGATGTGACCTTATGTAACTCATATGCCTATTTGTTTGTTTAAATAACATTACAAGTCACAAATAAAACTATAACTCATAGTTTAATTCATAAGTTGTAAGTAGTAGCAATACATACTATGAATTAATGATTTCTTTTGAAGATAATACTATGAGCTGCATATTAAACTACCACTCAGTGTGGAAATCAGAAGCTTAGCAGTAACACACATTATCAAAGAATGATTTCTATTGAACACAAAATTATGAGCCACATAACATCACACAATTAGTCTATGAGACAATGTTATTCATATTGTCTTAATAACTAGGGATTGATGAAATTCTAGGGTTATGAGATGGTGTGAACCAAATGTCATCATAGTTTTTATGTAAGAAATACATGACACTATGATTCGTAGGTGCCCAAAATCTTAGGAGTGTGAGGGAATACGATAAAAAATTTCTTGTAGTTTGCAAGAATAGGTAGGAAATATAGTATGACTGACTACAAGTCACATCTAAGTGAGACTTAGAACTTTTCTAAGTATTTCAAATGATACCTATGAGGAGATGCATCAAAGTAGCCCTTACATGGTAATCACTACTAACAAAGTGTAATACATTGCATGCAGTAGGTTATCGGAAAACTAAAAACTATAATTAATTGCACGATGTAGGTTACCACAAAACTAGTTGTTCTGGATCATATGGACCTCTTTTTAGGTATTTTAATGAAATAAAAAGTCTATAATTAAAGAGATTAAATAATTTAAAAAGCTAAAAATCATGTGTTTGGTGTCGCAGATGTTGAAACTTGTCATTATTAAACTTAAAATATAGGTCAAAATAATGAAACTAGAACTTGATAAATAACTCAACATTGTAGCATGGAATTTAATCCTTTTCAAAGGATATGTATAATTGCAATGCACAATATTTATTTTTGAAGAGTATGATAAGAAATGTCATTTGCATTACCAACAATAAGTTCAATTGAAATATACCATAATCATATATGCAACACATATAGAACATGAAGTCTTACAATAAAATTTTTGTCTCAATACAAATGTCCTTAAGATGTTCATTATGTTTGTTTCTATTAACACATATATAACATAACTTGGTCAAATAGAAGGTTATAACAAACATGCCTTCTAGTAATCTATAACTAATATAATAGTTCTTCCAATCATAGTTTCATGTCCATGATTGTAAAATGTAAGACACATTCATTAGAACAACATCAAAGAAGCTACTGGTTTAGGGTAGATTAGGGATTAGAGGACTGTTACTTTTTCTCTTAGCTTCCTTCACTCCAATCTACAAGCAAAAGGAAATAGATTAAAATAGATTGAACATGATGTATATTATTTTTAGAACCATAGCTAACCAATGAAATACTATTGTTACCTTCTTTAAATTATTTTCTTGCATAGTTATCACTAGAAAGTTGTTTTCTAGTAGCTTTGGAAGAACAATCCAACTAGAAAATCTTTTTTCACTCACCAGTTCATTTGGATTACTTGAAAATAGAAACTTTGATTTTAATAACTTCACATGTCTTTCTATTTCTAAAATACTCTCCTTATCTCTGGGTATTATTTTCGCCGATTTTATCAAGGCCTTTTTAAGCTTAAAAATTTTAGTTTCCCACTGTGCATCTAGATTATCTTTGTCCTAATTCATTTGTTAATTTAATTTTTCCACCATGCCCACCTCATTGGTGTTATACCTTTGCCTAGTTGATCTCAATGTTTCTATTGTCATTCCAAGTTTTGAAGCATCTTCTTAGCTAAGAAACTGATGTGGCATGAATGAATTTAGTTTCACAAGCATATGTGAATCATAAAACTCATCTTGGAAGAAGAACTTGAATACTAGTAAGATCCTTCAACTTAATAAGAACTTTCATTGAGTACTTGCAAAAATGACCAAGATAAGACCATTTATACTCACAAGATATACTAAAATAAAACACCTTCAAAATCTTATACCAAGTGTTCATCTTCAAATAATTTTGACTTCACACAACATATTCATCTTCCTTTCTCACAACTTTGACATAATCAATATCAAAAATTTGTAAAGCCTTTTCCTATGACTTCTTATTGAAATCTCTATCTTTCTTATTTACTAAATATCCTACAACTTTAATACTTGCACTGTTCCAATAATATAGCTCTACCTTTGTCAAGGTTCATATAAGTTAGTTGATCCACTGATATTTCCTATTTCTTATAAATTTTCCTTTCAAAAATCCATGATATGACTCGATAACATTATTTATGCATTGCTAAGCATTGGGAATATCAAGAAAGACTTTATCCTACATTCCTAACAACATATGATTAATGATTAAAAATGACTAATAAAAAATTGAATAAATAGTCTATCACTATGAATATGAACTTTTTAGCAATGATTATAAGAAATATAAACTCATTGAATTTGTCTCCATTTAACCAGTGGAGCCTTAAGTATGTAATGAAACTTGAGTTCCCTTGAAACTTTTCAACAAATTTATTTATTTTCACAACAACGTCCACAATAGTTTTACATTCATTCATAATATGATTAAGATTTTTAGCATTTTTTTATTGAAATATCTATCTTTGGTTACCATGTTCTTCCTCCATGCCCTCCAAACATGCCAAATGCATAGAAAAAATTGGCTCTTAAAAATTGGCCAGATAAATCATCAAACTTTAGCACATGTTAAGCAATGTCAATTCAAGCTAGTGTGATTTCTAGTATGTTTTTGAATGCCTTTAAAGTTATCTCACTATCATTTCTCCCATGGGATCATCAAGCATGAAAGCATTCACTATTCAATTAGGATCCTTTGTCTTGCCTCTTCGTAGTAGCTCTAAAAGCCAACCATTAATGTTAGTTTTCATGAACCTTGAGGATATCAACCATGCAACTAGAAGTCCATTATAGTATGAATCAAAAGCAATCATTGTATGAATATGGAACTACAAAGACAACAAACATATTTCTAATAAGATAATTTCTTATTCTATTATAATACCAATAATTTTTTAAATGTAATAATAGAAGTCATTATTTAAACTTACACCATATTTGTGAGTGCTAAAAGTCAAATCCATTGCTAGGATACTAGATTGAGATAGAGCTATAATCTTTTTAAGCATCCAAGGTGATTGCAGCCCAATGATCAATGAGACATCTTGTTCTATGTTTTCTTCTTGGTAGTAAAAGAAAAAATCAATGGTTGCTTGGTACCATAGCTGGGTACTAATTTTATCATGCTTGCTTTTCTTGTAATCAGGAGTAACATCTTTGTAAATGTTATAAATGTCTTTTTTTAATAAGAAAGATATCCCTCTTTGTAGATAGCCCAAACTCTTGTCCTTCCTTAAAATGATCTTTGATATGCCTCTCATAGATTAGATCTATTGGTAACCCTTCCTTCCATAAACACACTATCTTTTGACATACCTCAGTGAAAATATTTATGAATTGTGAGTTTCTTTTATCTACCATGAAATCTAGCAAACCATGACAATAAGCTCCTGATGTGTCTACGTGGTTTATTTCTTTATATATAATGCATACAACAGGTTCCACTCCTTGCATATAGCAAACTATGAAATGACATTAATATCTAGTCTTTCTTTTTGTCTTATTTCTTTTTCTACCTTCCATGGATGTTATCCATATAGTAACATTTGATCCATATTGGAAATGATAATTGATACAAAGATTATATTCAAAGAAGATTCATAGTAATATAAATTGTGAATCTTAATATTATAAAACATTAATGGATTAACATGAAATAGTTGTGGATAACTTATGATATCTAGCTAGTGTAGTCATTTGCTCATGATTGAGTCTCCTTTTTTCTTTTTTCTTTTTTTATTTTTAGTTTTATATAAAAATTTGCAAGGAAAGATCTCATTTTTCTATTCACTATCAATAAAATTTACCACTCTTTCTTTATATATCCAAGCAAATGAAATGTCATAGAAATGTGACCCTTGAATATCATATTTTAAAAAATTTCCTCTAGGTAAATCTTATATTTCTTGTTACCACATTGTTTCTTAGAAAACTACATGCTTTCATGTTCCCCACATTCATAAAAGATTTTATAGACTAAGTTACATGAATAAACAGAGTATCCAACATATTAAAAATTGAGATGATAGCATTTTCAAGACTTACCTAAAGAAAAGATGTCTACAATGGGAGCAGACCTTGTACCTTATTTCCAAACCTTGTTCTAGAAATCTTAGATAGTGTCCAATCTATTTTTTAGTGGTGAATCTTCAAATTTTTTACATTATCAATGAAATCTCTTCTACAAGATTTCCCTCAATTATTTGCAAGAATGTCTTTTAAATTGAAACAATTTGTGTTAAAGTACATTTGCATGCCACTCACACCTACTTTGTGGATAATTTGAAAGGACTACGAGGCATTGTACATTGCAATTCCTTATAGTCAACATCAGAAGAATAGGGGACTTGCCGAAAGCCATCTTTTAGTCATTGATTTAGGTATTGAAAGGCACATCTACTTCCAAAAACCTAACTTTAAAGGATTGCAAGGCTCTATAAATAGCAATATCTTGCAATCATCATAGGAATGTACTTTTACCTAGATTGTGAGCATCTACAAGACACAATTTCACATAGCCATCATAGAAATGCATCAAGAATCACGAATAGGAAATTTTTTGGAGGTAGAGTCAACTACTAAAAAGAAATTCCACTTCTGGTAGTAAGGTTTGGAGAGACTACGAGGCCATGCAAGCAATAGTTCCATGCAATCCTCATTGGAAGGCAAACTTTGAAGATAGATTTAGTCACTAACAACTAAGAAACTACGAGCAACAGTCTTCTCAGGGTCCTCATTGGAAAACATTCAAACTTACCAGTAGTCGAATTAGGATGCATATTTTTGATCATTGAAAGGACATCTCTTACAAGAAGCCAACTTTTCATAAACTCTGTAGGATTTTGATTAGTACTATCATACAGTTCTCACTAGAAGACATTCATACTTATAGGTAGACAAATTATGATAGGTATTTTCAGCTACTAGAAGAAAGATCCCATATTGGAAGCCAACTTTTCATAGACTACACATGATTTCATCAACACTGTCTTGTAGTTGTCATCAATAGACATTCGAACTTGTTGGTAGATAAATTATGATAGGTATTTTCTACCACCAGAAGGAAGGTTCCATTTTAGAAGCCAACTTTTCATAGTCTACAAGGGACTTTGACCATCATTGTCATGTAGTCCTCCCCAAAAAATATACGGACTTATCGGTAGGCAAATTATGATAGGTATTTTTGGTCACTGAAAGACATGTTCCCTTATGGAAGTCAAATTTTCATAAACCATGAGTGACTATGACCAATACTATCATACAAATCTCACTAGAGACATTCAAACACACCAGTAGATAAATTATGATAGGTACTTTCAGCCACCAGAAGGGAGGTTTTATTTTGGAAGCTAACTTTTCGTAGACTATGAGTGATTGCAACTAGTGCTATTATGTAGTCCTCAACAAAAGACATTTGGACCTACTAGTAGGAAAATTATGATAGGTATTTTCAACCACTAGAAGGGATGTCCCCTTCTAGAAGCTAACTTTTCATAGGTTGAGAGGGATTGTGACTAATGCTCTTATGAAGTACTCACCAAAATCCACTCAAACCTACTAGTAGGCAAATTATGATAGTTATTTTTGGCCACCAAAAGGGATGTCCCATTCTAGAAGCCAAATTTTTGTAGACTAAGGAACTCTGACTAGCACTATCATGTAGTCATCAATGTAAGACATGCATACTTAACGATAGGTAAATTATGATAGGTATTTTCAGCCATTAGAAGTCAACTTTTCATAGATTGTGAATGATTGTGGCCAGTACTATTACACAATCTTCACTGAAGAACATTTGAATGTAACAATAGGTAAATTAAGATATGTATTTTCTACCACCAAAAGGAAGGTTCCATTCTAAAAGTCAACTTTTGATAGACTACAAGGAACTTCGACTAGCACTATGGTGCAATCCTCACTGAAAGACATGTAGACTTACCAGTAGGCAAATTGTGATAGGTATTTTTGGCCATTGGAAGGTATGTTCCCTTCTAGAAGCTAAATGTTTTTAGATTATGGGTGATTGCAACTAGCACTATCATATAGTCCTCACTGGAAGACATTCAAACTTAACAATAGGCAATTTATGATAGGTATTTTCAATCACCAAAAGAAATGTTTCCTTTTAGAAGCCAACTTTTCATAAATTATGAGGGACTACGACTAGTACTCTCATGTAGTCCTTACTAGAAGACATTTAAACTTGTAAGAAAATTATAATAGGTATTTTCAACCACTGGAAGGGAGGTCCCATTCTAGAAGCTAACTTTTTATAGACTATAAGGGACTACGACCTATACTCTCATGTAGTCCTCACCAAAAGACATTCAAACTTATCGATAGGAAAATTATGATAGGTATTTTTAGACATTGGAAGGCACATCCCCATCCAAAAGCTAACATTTCATAGACTATGAATGACTATGACCAGCACTATTATGTACTTCTCACTTAAAGTCATTCAAACTTACTGATAAGAAAATTATGATAAGTAGTTTCAATCAATTGAAGGCACACACACTACCAAAAGCTAACTTTTCATTAACTATGAGGGCCTACCAATGGCAATTTTCTTATAGTCTTGGCTACAAGGCATGTGGAGTCAATAGTAGGCAATTTTTAGAGGTAGATTTTAGCTGTTGAAATATACATGTCCTTCTAGAAGCTAAGTTTTCATAGACTGCAAGGAAATGTGAGTAGCAATTTTCTTGTGATCCTTGCTAGAAGAAATGTGGACTTACTAAAAGGTAACTTATGATAGGTACTTTTAGCCATTAGGAGGCACCTCCAGTACCAGTGTCAACTAGTCATAGACTATGAGGGCTTGCTAGTTGTAGGTTCTCATAGTTCGAACCAAAAGGGTTCAAGAGTCACTAGTATGTAAGTTTTGGAGGTAGATTTCAACTATGAGAAGGTAGATCAACTGTTACCAAAAGGTTACTTTAGTTGGTAGAGTCATATACTTGAAGGCACTACATCTTTTAAAAGCTTGGTATGTGCAAACTACATGTTGCTACAATTGGCATGGTCTTGCACTATTTTCTTAATCCACATAAGACTCATTGTGACTAGCCTATGATCATAGAGTTTCTCGGGTGTGACTGGTTACGAGTCGCACTCATCATGTTCGATAACATGAGTATCCATGCACATCAACATAGAACACACCATTTTGCATACATGGACATTATGAATCATTCCATATACATGGGTGTTGGAACATTTGGCCATTTCATGGAACAGTAAGATTCATTTTAAACATTATGGTAAGAATGGGAGAGTGTAAATATGTTATTTCCTACCATTAGTATGGGATCCAAGAGAGACCATAATATTATTGGTGGAAATAATGATGCACATATGAAAAACAGTGAGTAGAAGATAGCAAGAGATAATGTGCCAATGGTGAATGAATAGACAAGCAAAGAATTCTTCATTGTTAGAAATACATTCAAGAATTGATCAATTGGATACTAGTAAAAAATAATAGAGCACTGGAAATAAAATGAAATTGAGAAATTATCAGTGGATGTTTGCAAATGGAAAAGACATTATTAACAGAAAATACGATGATCTAAACTATGGTATTACTTATGCTTTGGAAAGGAATCACGTTGGTACTGACGTAAGGAAGTGCTAAGGTTTATTAATTTGTAATGGCTTCTGTTTTTACACGCAAAATCGACTGTTTTCTTTTGCCCCAAATCGGCGGAGCCTTTGCTAGGCACATTGTGCCAAAACCTTGCAGGGACGTGGGTTCAAAGGCGGTGGAGGAAGAACTCTCATGGACGTTGCCGCTTTCAAAACAAAAACACTTTCAGTTTCAAAATTTTTCCATCAATATGCAGCCGATCTGCCTACCTTCAACGACGTTCTCTGTGTTCTGCAATGCGTGCACTATGTGGAGATGTTTTTGGCTGTTACAGGACCGTTCTTAACCTACCATACCAGATGCTGTTATTCATTGATACTCTGATCCATTGCATGTTCGCCCTTGAATCTGCAATCAACGACAGGAATTTGGAAGACGATCTGCAGAAACACAAAAAACGCAGGAAGCCCTAAGCGAATTTGGGACAAAACAAAACAAATTCCAGGCAACCGAAACCCTATGTCTAGGGCCATATGTTCAACACATCATTTTTCTTTAAGATCTTTCTCCTCTGCTCTTTAACAACTGGACACCACATGGCAATGATGTCAGATGCAGCGGCAGAGCCTTCTTCCGTGGTGGCGGTTGATAACGATTTTTGGCAGGGGCGGGATATTTTGGAAGTATTCGCTGGCAGTTCCAGGCCTGGTGCCTTCACATTCATGCCTGATGTTTTGGATTTAAATTTTTGTTTCTAGCCATTTTCATACGAGTGCAAGTGCACATAAATTATTTATAAATTAACATAGATTAGGTACCATCAACATTTATACTAAGGTTGATATTATATTATCACCTTGTTCATAAAATTACTAAGGGCTTCAATAGTATTCTTAAAAATTTTAAACAAGTAAAAATAAAAAGCTATTGGAATTATAATTTTAAACAATTATATGGAACTATTGGAATTATTTTTCAAAAGCAATATTTATATATCTCCTAACTTCCTAAGTTAATACTTCCTAACTTGTTGGGCAAGTTACTTGGGAGAGAAGTTAGGTAAGATATTTTTGAATATGTAACTACCTTTGAACCCTATAAAAAGGCTTCAGAGGGGAGAAAAGAAAAAAGGAAGGGGGGAATCATCATACTTTGAAGAAGATATTGATACTACACTTTGGAAGGCTACTAGCTAGCACTTGGGCTCTCACTTGGAGACACACTTTGGATTCCGGGAAGAGCTTGTAAGAAGAAATTGTGAATGATTACTTGATGGCTTGCTAAATAAAAAATTTCAGCCTCTTTTTCATAGTCCTGTGAGTTATGTTTCACTTTTATTTTGTTTAAATTGTTTAGCTAGTGGTTTAGATAGTATCATCCTTGGCAAGTAATTTTGGGATTTTTAGATTGCTCTTATTGTTCTTGTTGCCCGATAGAAAATTTCTGTTAAAATTTT
>MNCI01013117.1:597508-618638 GCA_015680685.1 Gnetum montanum
CACATACTCACATTAACTATTGAGTTTATTTGGAGGTATCTGGGCCTTGGTGTTGTTAGAGACCAGCAGGCACCTAAATCTTGTTCGAGGACACTCGTTGGCGATCGCGTCCCAAACGGTCGTCAACAATGGGAGCACCAACTACATCATAGGCTTTTTAACTACCTAAAGAGAACAACCATAACCATGTCTAGGTTACTGGTGATAAATTTCTTAAGTTCAATTAAACTGCTAGCATCATTCATAGCTACCTCTTCATCATGTTGAATATGATGATAATGTTTGCTAGTAGCAACTCTAGTGAAGAGGGAGAAGAAGAGGCAAAGAAGTAGCAGTGTGAATTAAATGCCCATAACAGATGTTGTTACTTGAGATATTGCTTGAATCACAAAACTTTAGCTATATAATGAAAAGTAGCAGTGTTGAGTTTCATATATCTGTACATGGATTGTTGGGTCTACTCGATTACACTCATTTGTGGATGAAATAATTGGATGTGAGTCTTTCCACAAAAGTTAGTCAACACATTTCACATATGTGCCACAAAAGTCTAGTCAACAAATATTTTAAGCAAAGACAAGTATCCATTGATATCCTTAAAGTTTATTATTGTTGCATAGATCTTTTTACTTTTTCACAAATCTTCTTATGTTGTGAATGTGATTCATCAGATAAAATAAGACTAAAAAATGACTCAAAAATTATCGGTGTAGTAGGCACCCTTACTTTTAAAGTAAAAAATTATGTTAATGCATTATTCAAGGTCTTCCTACCAAATTTAAAATTTTGATTTGTATCTTTTTATTTTTATAAAAGAATTATGTTTAAAAATTATTAGTAGTTTAGGTACCCTTACTTTTGGATTAACAAATTATGTCAATGGACTATCCAAGTTAAGGTCTCCTTACCAAATTTAAATGTATGATTGGTATCTTTTTATTTTTATAAAAGTATTATGTTTTAACTCATTGAGGCATCTTTAGCCATAGCTTCACAAAATTAGATCTAAAATATATCTCAAACCCTTTATAATGCAAACTAACCGATGAAATATAGTACCTCAATCACATTCCATTTTATAATCTAAGAGTTGAGGGTGAATGTTTACTATTTGATAAGAGGGTGTTTAAACTTTAAAAAGTGACTATAATTACATTCTAAGAAATATAATCAATATTATATTTTAGAAGAATTATAAAGAAATGTAACGTAGAATGTAGAAGAATTATAGAGAAATATAATTTAGAAAAATGTTTTACTATTTATATATTTTGATACAAAATATAAAGAGAAGATTTATTCAATTTGATTAAGTAGAAGATATGTATAGTCCAAGTAGAACTTGATAAATCAACATTTCTTGTTAGAATTTAACCAATGAATTGGGACTTTCAAATCAAGAGGTTGACTGCTAGACTACCATATCATTATTTATATATTTTTAGATTGTAATGGTAAAATAATTATTTATTATATTAAAATTATTTTATAATATGTATTTATATATTCATTGCTCATTATTTTTGATTTTTGAATAGGACGAAGTGATATCAAGATCATGGGGAAGGGGTGTCAAATCTTGAAAAAAGACTTTTATTAATAGCTAAAGATCATCAAATAAATATGCAACATCAAACTAGATAGAATAGATATAGATAGAAATAACATGAAATGAAATACTTAATGTAATGGGGATGTGTTTGAAGGGATAAACCCTTATAATCAGCCCAATAATAAAGGAAGGAAGCACCCTTACAAAAATCCAGATCCCACCAAGGATTAATTATAATCAAAAGTACAATAACAATAAAAAGAAACATCTTTTTGGAACTCCACATCCCACCAAGGATCAACTGTAATCAAAAGTACAAGAAGAATGGAAGTGAAATTGTCAAAGTAGATGAAAATTGGAATTATAAAGAAGAGCTTCTTTGTAGAGAATTATGTTGAATAAGGTTACTTGAACTGGAGTCTGTATTGCTCATAGATTTGAACCAAAGCTACAAAAGATGAATTAACTGATTAATATCTAACTTAATCTTTGAAGCTTGAGATATGATTCAGAAATGGACAAGGTAGAACACCTACACTTTTTCCATAATAATCATATGAAAGATATTTGAAAAATTTATTTTCTAAAAAATAGTATTCCATCTACACTTCCAAATATAAAAGAGAGCAATAGGCTTGATAAGATTCCAAAAAAATAAGAAATTCATAGAAGTAATATGCAAAAACCCAAAAAAAAAAAAACATCTTGAGATAGCTGATAAATTGGAATACCTTTGTAAGCCCAACTCCAAGCATGCTAAACGAAAGGATGATGTCAAAAGACATGAACAAAATCATCTATATCTCCATAGAGAGGGTAGCTAGGAGTATGAATTTCAAGATATTTAGGACATTTTCCAGTAGGCTGACCTTAATGAAGAAGACACCAAAGAAACTACTAAATTTTAGAAAGAGTTAGAAGCTTCCTTATGTAATTGGAGGTGGATATCCAAAATTTTTCTAATTTTTGATTGTGCCAAGACCTATTACATCAGTTGAAAACAATTGAGAAGTTATGCAAAAGTTAAAAGGGAACATGTAGCTTATAAGGCAAAAGTATTGACCCATTAGTCTAACAAAGGCCATGAAAATACTTTACATTGAAGCATCTAGCTTTAAATAGTGATGAAAAAAATTATAAACTCAATCAAAACAATGCTACATGGCTATAGAAGTTTCATTTAAATTATCAAACACTTCCCAAGAAATCCATTAGTTGGAAAGATGAGACAACTAAGAGAAATAACTCCCTTCTAAAACCAAGAAGTAGCCATCCTGGGATTCGTAGTGGCAAGAGGAGCAGGTGAAAGAGGTAACCACCAGGGAAAAAGTTTGAAAAGAAAAGTAGGATTAATCTTCACATTAGTCCAATCAATATAGTAATGTAAAACTTGCCAAGCCTTCCAAATGCTTTTAAAGATATGAGATATAGGAATGATGATCCGATGAGGAGAAAGAATCCAATTAGTGAAGTGGATGATTTTCTAAAAAGGCTTTCTTTTATTTTTTTGAAATTCTTTTTGTAGCCTTAATTGAAGGAGAGTCCAAATAATGTTAGGACATCCAAATGCTAAAACAACCACTTATTGATTAAGGTAAGAGCTTATTTGAAAAAATTTAAAAGATCTAAACGACCATTATTCTTAGGAGGAGTAATAATATCCCAAAAAACTCTATGAAAACATCTTTAAGCATATTTGAAAAACCATGTGATGTCTCAAAATAATTATTTCAACTTGTAATAAGTGGCTTGAGAGAGAGCCCAACACAACGAATAATACACATGAGTAAAGGCACATATAGACTTATAGACAAGATACTTGTTTGCAAGAGTAAGGGGTTTAGTCTTCTATTTTTTAGTTTTCTTTTGAATCTAAGATACCACTTGATCCCAAAGAGCTAAAGTGGAACCTTTAAAGTGAAAGGGGGTCCCCAATATCTTAATGATATCTTGATCATGAATAAGCTTTTAGTTATTGTCAAGCAAATAGTGGTTATTGTTATTAAAACTATAAACAGAGGATTTATTGCAATTAATAGTGAAACCAAAAAGAGAGCAATATTGCTCTACCTGAAATAAGAGTCACTACAAATTAGCAAGAGTATTTTGAATAAGAAAAAATGAGTTATCTATGAAATGCATGTTTAGAAGTTGATATTGAGGGAAAGTAAGAAGAACCCTAGTGATAGCCTTATTTTGACTATCATAATGTAATTAATGTCAAAGAAAGTTAGTTGCAATAATGAATAGGTATTAAAAATGCATATATATATATATATATATATAGCATACAATATTGTAGTTATGATATTGTAGCTCTACATATGTCATCATAGATGTGATGTAGTGGATCATGATCATGCCTATGAATATCAATTCATTGTCATGTCAAAAAAACTTTTTGTCAATACTTAATAAAATTCTTATCGTTTATTTTCATGACTTAGAGCTAGAGTTAGAGTAAATTTCTACAATGTGGTGAACAATAGTTGTACAAAACCTTTATTTGAGTGGATTGTTCTTGGACATAATTCATGAACAAAAATAAAGATCAAGATTTTTTTTCATCATTGTATCATCTCACTTAGCTTAATTTTACCTTCTCATATCATTTACAATTACTAAGTCATTTACTTTTATTAAGTCTTTTATTTTTCCAATTTCTCTTAGCAAGGTAGAATTAGTATGACTAGTTTCTAATGTAAAGTGTAACTATTTGGTAACCCAATTGTGACTTTGCTTGATTCACTCAATAGTGAAATCACTTGGTAATACTAATAATGATTACATAAGTCCAACACATGTATGACAAACTGGGAATAGATACTTATTGTCATAGGCTAGAATAGATTTACATTTTCAATGTACCTAGACATAGAATTTATAATCACTTTTACCATGTTGGCACTTAGCATGATTCAAGTCAAACAAAATTATCATACCATATACCTCACTAAGAGTTAAACCATATGACTTGTACATTGCTAACTCTAAGTGGGAAGACAATGATCATGAACTAAACATCAACTACTAGTCTAATTATATTTTCCATTTATAGATTATGATAAGGTCATACATGAACACTTGTGACTTGTCTGGTTGAGTGTTGGAATACCTAACTACTCATCATTGGTTCCATTTTCGGGGATGTGTTAATGTTTGCTAGTTAGTTGATTTTACAAAGTTTGTTATGTCAAGCATAGTGAAGTACATTTTTCATAGTTAGAATAATTTTTTCAAAAGTACATACTTAAGCATCAAACACTTAACATGGCTTCTACAACTAAAGAAAGTCTCCATTTGCTACTAAATTTAATGAAGGTCATGACAAGGACTATAATGAAGAAAAATGTAGTGCACTCATGCAAATAAGGATTTCTTATGCTCATACTAGTCCTTATTATCTTGATTTTACATTTATCTTTCACCAGGATGAACAACTCAGATGGAGAGATCTACAGGGAAATATTATCTAACCACCACAATTTTTAGCACCATTAGTGCTTCAAGCAACCCTCATGAGGTCAAACCTTAATCATGTGCAAAAAGGATATCACATCATCAAACACATGACTAGGTGATACTAGCCAACAAAGGCTCAAGCAAGAAGGGTTGCCATCATGGAGGTAAGACATGAGCATGAAAAAGGAAAGAAAACACATAAAATAGTTGTCTTAGAAGAAAAAGAAGATCCTATATTCTAAACTAAAAAATTCTATCAAGCTCATGGGTCCCATTCTCAAACACCAATTGTCTACATTGAATATCTCATTAAGATAAAATTGCATTCCCCTTCTTGTAGAAATCCCTAAAAGAGATAAGGAAGACTCCAAACTTAGGAGGAACTGAAGGCCTAAGACCTTCATTGAATATAAGGAAGATGAATCAAGGAGTCATAGAAGGAGAAATAGTTAATACCATTCTCCAACTCCCTCACCTTCTTCCTCATAATTGTCTATATATTTTGATAACAGAGAATGAAGACTAAGGATCATGGTTTGGAAAGAAGGAGAAAATATTATAAACATGCATAGAGAAGAAGGCATCTTGATGAAGAGGAAGATAATTGTGATGAATGAAGAAAAGGAATCAGATGTGAAGAAAGAGAGCATCATGACTATCAAAGGGATCATCATTATGATAAAGCCTACAAAGCTGAAGACTATGAAGAACCCCTATTGATCATTTAAGACATGATTAATATTAGGAAAGCTATGTACATTCCTATCATGCATGTAAGGAATAGTCACATCAAACAACTAGACATGAACAATATTTCAAAATTCAAAGGCAAGTACAATGTAGATACATAACACCATCTCCAAGCCTTTCATAATGCCTATGTTCTAAAAAACATAAAAAATAATTGCCAAAAATTAAAGTTACTTCCTAGAACACTGATAAAGAAAGCAAAGAGCTAGTATAGATCCTTAAAACTGGAATCAATTTGAAGATGAAGTACCATGCTAAAACTCTTCAATGACAAGTATCGAACTTACTCCAAAGTATACAATTTGAAATAAAAAATCCAAGAATGGAAACAAGAGACACATGAATCCCTTGATGCAATAATAGGTAGGTATTACATAGGTGTCTAGATCATAGATTTTTTTAAATGAATCAATGCCAACACGTCATGGATGAGCTACAAAACAAGATAAGAGAGACCCTTTGAATATATTCCAAGGTAGACTATTTGAAATTACAACTTATTGAATCCAAAGACTCATAGGCCAAGTGGTGAAAGAAGAAGGAGAGTTGAGGAAAAAAGAATTAGCTGAGAAGTATAATAATAGATAAGGTAGAGAAAAAGGGATGTATGAATATGTGAATGACAAGACGAAGAGACCTTGGAATATACAATCCAAAAAAAGACTTTACCAATTCAAAAATTAGTTAATGATATTATAGCAAAGGTAGAGAAAATGTGGGATTTTGTATATGAAAAATTTTGTACAACACTAAAGATAGTAGAAGAAAAGACTAAACAAGCCTCAAACAAAAGTAAAGATAAAAAGAAGAAAGGAGACAATGAACATGAGAACTACAAGCAAAAAGAAAAATTTTTTGTAGTCGAGGAAATAATGGACTCTAGTTAAGAAGATGATGAAGGATGTAAAGTGTGCCAATATGAACATCCTTATGATGTTTCCCTATTATGGTCCACTTACAAGAGTCTAGGCCATATGTACTTAATCCAAATTTTGACAAGGAAAAAATGTCCAAGCAATTACCATATCCATAAGGTAATTTCAAAAAGCCCTACCAACAATCATACTATCCAAGTAAGACTTATCCTTAACTACAAGAGTAATACTAGTAGTAGTGGCAACAACCACAAGCATGGGGAATGTCACCACTAAGGAAACAATATCCATATAAACAACTTAATTCTTATGGATTCTATGTTCAACATCTGATCTCTTCAAGGAATGCCTCTATCCACACTTCCTCTCCTTACTATTCACTAGAGTATCATAGATTCATTACTTCACACATGGATATGAGTTCTTACACATCCCAACTAGTAGTTGGTTCTTCACTCCAAGCTTCCCACACTTTACCACCAATACTTCCAATAGTCATGCAAGGACAACTACCAATATAGTCACAACAAAAGAGCACTACTAGGATAGTCATCACACAATAGGATGTGATACCAAGCGAGTAAAGATCCAGAACACATCCCTTCTTTAGAGAAAGCCTTGAAAAGGTTCAAAGAATAGGAACTTTATCTAACTTTGTCTCGTCCATACATAATCCTTAGGAAAACACTATGCTTCTAACATTAGTAGAGAAGAATTTAACTACTATCATGCTCACTCATATGGTAATGCATTGGATTCAAGCATGAGCACTTTTGAAAAAAAGAACAAAACTTGAAAGTCCCTTAATCTATCTCCAAATAGTAGAACATAAATCATGCAAGGCTCTATTAACTTCTGGATCAGAAGTGAACTTGATTTCACAAGATATGTATAAGTCTTGGAATCTTCCTCCATTGAATAAGAGTAACATCATATTAGAGTTAGTAAATTAGTCAATTGCTATTCCACTTGGATAAGTGAAAGATGTAATCACCACTATAAGTAGCTAGTCTCATCTTGTTGATTTCCTAGTTATACATGTGGGAAAGAATAAAGGGAAATTTCCTATAATTATAGGAAGAGCATGGTTTAGTACTGTGAATTCTAAACTTGGAATTAGAGATCCGTCCTTGGAAATTTTCAAGGATGAAGCTGGAATTATCCAAAGACACAAAGTTTCATGTATGACATACAATAATAATGGATGTAATTATGTTTAAAAGATTTGGACCACAAAACATGATGCTATCACAGCATGCAATAGATGTGTAGAAGACATGTATGTATAACAATGTCTATAGGCAAAAACCACTAAACAAGAAGGCATCCAATGACTAATTATTAAAAAGGAAGCAAAATCTAACATATGCATGGAACCTTTAGATAAGATTACAAGTCCCTATGTTGAAACCTTCTTACATAAAGTCACAACAAGAGGAAGACATTGAATGGGGACACATAAAGATAACAAAGAAGTATGAACTAGAATCTCTAGAACTAAAGCCCCTATTGGATGTACTAGAATATGCTTTCCTAAGCAATAAAAAACTAGTAATCATAAATGCCAATCTTGATAAAAGCAAAATAGAAAATTATTAGAAGTCATGAATAAATGATTGAATACATTCACATGGTCCTATGATGAAATCACTAGCATTAATCCTTGCATCTATCAACATCAAATCTACATAGATCTAGCCATTAAACCACACTACCAACCTCCAAGAAGATTAAACCTCAAACTTACAAAAATTGTCAAACAAGAGTTGGAGAAACTATTGAAAGTTTGGTTCATATATCCAATTGTAGATAGTCAATGGGTTAGTCCATTAGTCATTGTCCCAAAGAATTATGATAAGTGGAGGTTTTGCATTAATTTTTAATTATTAAACATGGTGACTTTCAATAACCATTTTCCTCTACCATTTGTTGATCAAGTCTTGCATACCATTATGAGATATTAGTGTTATAGCTTCCTGGATAGATATAGTAGGTATAGCCAAATTCATATTGCACCAAAAAATCAAAAGAAAACCATATTCACCAATTCATAGGGAATGTTTACATACAAGTAAATGCCATTTAGCTTGTGTAATGTTCCTGCTACTTTCCAACGCCTTGTACCAAGTATCTTTTAAAAGTAAATTGACAATGGAGTTGAAGTATTTATGGATGAGAATTTTACATATGGACTAGAATTCAAAAAAGCCTTCAACTATTTAGAGAAATTTTTTAAGAGATGTGTTGAGACTAATCTAAAGCTCAATTAACAAAAAAATCACTTAATGGTTCAAGATGGCATAGTTTTGGGACATAATGTATTGCATTAAGGAATAAAGGTAGATCCAAAAAGGATCAAAGTCATTCAAAATATCACTCAAAGGCCATAAAAAATCAAATATGTTAGATCATTTCTTGACCATATATGATATTATAGGATATTTATTGAAAATTTCTCAAAAATCATAAAATCGCTCATTGAACTAACAAAGAAAGATGCACCATTTTAGTCGATAGAACAATGTGAGAAAGCATTTAAGATCCTCCAATAGAAACTAATCAATACACCAATCCTCTAAGCTCTAGATTGATCCAATCCTCTTCAAATTATGACAAATGGTTCCAAATATGCATTGGGAGTGTTGTTAACTCAACTTGATGACTAGAGTTGACCTTATTATATACACTACACCTATTCAAGCATCACCAAGATACAAATCAATTATACCATCATAGAAAATAGGCTTATGGTTGTGGTGTATGTAGTTGAACAATTTAGACACTATGTGCTTGGGTATAATATCTATGTCCATACTAATCATAGTGCTGTCAAGTTTTCAATGAATAAACTAGTGGTAATTCTGAGAGTGATAATAGGACTTGTTATCTTGCAAGAATTTGACATCACCATGATCAAAAGCAAGGGAACTAAAAAATGTGGTAGCTAACCACTTATCAAGATTAAGATGAGAATCTCAGAAAAATGAAGAATCACTATCATACCAATTTCTAGACAAAAATTTCTTCACAAAGACAATAATGGTTGTAGATTCAAAAGTGAAGTCATGGATTACTAACTACATGAAATATCTTACCATACAAGAACTTTCTGTTGAATGGGATAAGAAACATAAGAAATACTTTCTTCATAGGGTAAAAAGATATGTTGAAATTAATGGAAACCTCTACAAGATATGTGCTAATGGGTTGATAAGATGGTGTGTTCCAGAAGAGAATCACCAAAGAGTCCTACAAGATGCACATCAAGGACCATGTGGTGGTCAATATGTAAGACAAAGAACAGAACTAAAAATGATGATGGTAGGATACTTATGGCTTACCATATATAGGGATGTACACTAGTTTCTATAATCCTATGAAAGATGCTAAAGAGATGGAAGACTGATTGCTAGAAATGAAGGGTCATATCAATGGATACAATCATTGGAACCTTTTGATATATTGAGAATTAACTTTGTGGGATCCATCACACTAATGTTGAATGAAAATTCTTATATTATAGTAATTATTGATTATTGCATAAAGTAGGTAGAAGCAGCTGCAGTTAAAGATTGCATGGCCATAACAACTATCAACTTCTTTCAACAACATGTTGTGAATAGATTTGGAGTACCACGCATGATCATATTAGATAACAGGACTTACTTTATAGAAGCTACATTTAAGAAGCTAATTCAACAACTTGAGGTCAACCACAAATTAACTATGCCTTATTACCTCCAAGAAAATGGTCAAGCTAAAGTGACTAACAAAGAAATCACAAAGATATTAATTAGAACTATTATTTAATATAGGAAGGACTAGAGTGGTAAACTTAATAATGCTTTATGGGCATATAGATAAACCTAGAAACTTCCTATATGGTATTCATCATACAAGTTAGTTTATGATAAATTGCCTACCCTACTCATCCAAGTAGAGTTATATACCTCGTAACTACCAGTACTCTTAACTTAGATCTAAACTTAGATAAAAAAACAACACTTAATGAATCTAAATCTCTTAGATAAAAATTGACTAATAACTCAAATGAGAAATGAAGTTCACAAGAAATAATCCAAATGTAGAAATGATTCTAAAATAAAACAAGTATCCATCAAGCCTAGCAATAAAGTTCTTTACAATAACCCCATTCATGTTCCCCAAAAGACAAAGTTCTAAACTCTATGGGAGGAGCCTCATATCATCCGTTCTACATACTTATCTAATGCTATGCAAATTTATCACCCAACAAACCCACAAAAACTTATTGTTGTAAATATTCAACAAGTGAAATCATTCCATGATCTTTCTTACCCTTGCAAGGACTCTATCTTGTACACCAAACTGTTCATTACTCATTCAATCTTCCAAATTTCTACTCTTAATGATAGTCATGGGGGTGTCAAGTTTGACACTTAGGCACCAATTCTTCTTTTTATTATTATACTTTTCACTTTTCTCACTACTTTTTAATTATTTAATATCTTTTTTGTTCTTTAATATCTCTCAAATTCTATATACATTAATAATTTTTACTATTTTTCATGTACATATTTTTATTTATTTTTTCAATAAAGTGAAAAGGAATAAAACAAAATATAGTCATAATAATGATAATTTCACCCTATGTTATCAAATCATTAAAGGATTGATTATATATGCAATAAGATCACATCATTCATCGACTCATTTCCAATAATAAGAGGTTCTTATCATGGACATAATGACATTCTTTTCATAATAAAACTAAAATAAACTTGTGATCATTATGCTTGGATAGAAAACAAAAGGATCAAGTGGGAATGAAATTGGTGTGACATAAAGGGTATTTGTGGATTCTCTAAAGCTACTGTTATCTTACTACTACAAAAAATGAAAGTATGTCTAAAGTAAGTGTTACCTTACCATGTCACTAGAAAGACATGTTACCCATGCCTGAATGTAGTCCTTTCATAAGGTTGACATAGTAATAACATAATAAATACACATAATAAAAATTTCTAGGGGTTCCACTAAAAAGACATGTTACCCATGCTTGAAAGTAGGTGACTTCTCAAAAATTTTAAGGTTTCTTTAACTTGCATTGGTTATGAGGCTAGAAAGACATGTTACCCATGCTTGAAGACACTCCTCTTTCTAATGGTCAAGTCTCCTTTAAAATAAACTATGTTGTTAATAAATCACTTTCTTGAACTTCATTGTCAACTATTAATACTTCTTTCAGTTGTAGTAGTTTTGTGGTTATTTTTGAGATGATACAATGTGATGTCATTGGCAAGTAGTATGAACTTGGTTTGGATCTTGGATAAAAAGGCTAATGATCATTTTAACCATGAATCACATATTAAATTAATTATGCCTATGGTAAGACACCTCATGTCCCATTTTCTGCAATCCTTGTTACTCCCATTACATCTCACTATTTTATATAATCATAATTTGATGGTTTTTTATAACATAGTATTATTTTCTTATTATGAAAACACTAACACATCAATTATGTTTTAGATTAAACTCCTTAAGTGCCTACTGATACTTGTGGATTTGGTTATATAAGGGCATTAATGGCTAGAGCCTCCTTTGGGGAGGATCTACTTGTATAACTCTTGTGCTTTATACCTAATGACCAACACCATATCATCTTGTGCTTCTAAGAACACACATACAATTATTGATATTTTTCCTCTATACTCATCTTCAATTATCTAGTGATGTTTAGGCTGAGGGAAAAATACCAAATTTTGAATATTTTTCTAGAATCAAAAATGGAAATTAAGGACATGTGGGCATGTGTTAAAGGGTCTAGGGTAATTTAGGTAGTTTTTAAGGCACGAATAATGATATGTGGGTGGAATTGATTAATAAGGACCTCGGATGGTAGAGAAAAAGGCTATGTGATGGCTCATAGGAACGTTGAATCAGAGGGATAGTAATAAGGGAAAGAAAATCATTGGTAATATGCTAAGGGTAATAAATGATATGTGGAAGGTGGGTCATGAGTGCAAATTACAAAAATTACGCAAGTGGATCCTCCCCAAAGCAAGTTCCAACCTATAATGCCCTTGCATAACCACACTTAAAATTGTTCGTGGCCACTCGAAGGGTTAAATGTAATCCACACTGGTTCCTCAAAACACACACATGTAAATGTGATTGGGATGAGGTAAGAATTCTACGTTACACACGACACAAGCTACAATTACACGAATAGTGAGATGAGACGAACTATAGAAGGGATTGTAGAGATTGGGACATGAGGTAACTGACTCAGTGCACAGTGAATCATGCGTGTAAAGCATGATTAAGGTGTCATTAACCTGTCATTCCAAGATCAGGACCAAGTCCATTCCTCTGATTAGTGACACCACATTGTTTCATCCCATGATGAGCAACTATGAGAGTACCATAACAACAAGGCGTACGATCACTTGACATTTAGTTCAAGGGAGGAGTGATTTTTGTTTTGTGGAACTTCCTTTTTTTTTTATTTTTTCCTCTTTTTTTTTTGAAGTGCTGAATCCAGAGAAGCCGCCAACCTTTAGGCATGGGTGCATGTCTTTCTAGTGGGATCCCCTTAGAATAGCATTGGATTTTTGAGTGCCCTTTTGATTACTCTTACTCCCATTTTTCGTTAGATCTACAAGGATCTTAGTACAACCACGTTGCATGATAACTCCCACAGACGTCACCAAAGAGAATATGCAAGTCCCCTTGATGTCACACCCTAATCATTCCCTCTTGGTCCATCCTTCTTCATTCTGGGTATAATGAACACAAAATTAATTTTAATTTTTAAGAATGTCAAGAATATTACTATACCCTCGAACAGAACCTCTTATTTGTAGAATGGATGAGTGGGTGTAATGGGCTCACTATCCAAATAATTGATCACTTGAAACTCGATAACATAGAACACACCTCAACCAACGAGCCACATGAGTGTTTTATTCATAGATGAGATTACTTATAAAAAGATAAAAAGACAAAAAGATAAAACAATAAATTAAAAGCTGAAGAATTGGAAAACAAAAAGTTGAAAAATTAAAGAGACAAAAAAAATATTAATTCTGTATTGTTAGAATGGAGGACCACCCCCCCCCCGAATAACTAAATGGTTGAGCATGGCTAGAATTAATAAATGGAAGGTTAGGATCCTTGCATGTTGGAAATATTGGGACCCGGTCATACTTACCCCATTGGGGCTCACACACTTGGTTGTAGTAAGCATAGTGGGGCAATTTATAAGATGTAGTTTCTGGATAATGAGTTGACCCACTATGATACTTGGGACCGTAAGATGGTATGCAAGGATGTTGCTATCCATGGCTATATTCATTGGGCTGTATGGTTTTTGGAGTGTTAATTGGTGGTCCTAATGAAGTAACATGGGGCATTGGGTTCGAAGGTAAGGTTGCACCACAGGGTTGGACTTGTGCTAAGTTGGAGGATGCAGTGGCCTTGGAATTATGTTGTCCCTTCTTATGGTCATGTCTAAAGAAGGGACACCTTCGATGTTGAGGATGTCTCTCACTGCTATTAGTAATATTAGCACAAGTGACGTTCGTGGATTGTTGCTGTGGTGCAAACACTTTAGGAACAATAGGTGGCGATGTAGAAGGAGGGAAAGGATGAGAACATTGAAAATTAGGAGAAGTGTAAGATACACAAGGAGGTGGTTGTGCTGAAGACATGTGCTGATAGTATTAAGAAGAATGATAATGTAGTGAGATAGAGTATGTTGGCCCAGTTGGGGAAACAAGATGTTGGACTAGGTAAGCATTTGGATTCAGATGATACGAAGGGTGTCTCCAGTTTAGGGATGGCTTCCCCCATGATTGGGATTGTTTCCACTGTGATCGAACACAGTATTTCTGTACAAACTGTGGGTGTAACGTGCTTCCCCAATGCTCATATAGATGTAACAGGATTGGGAATTGACCCTTGAGATGATCGTACATGAAAATGTTGCATTCATACATATGATTGGCATTTGAGATCTTATTTTCCTCATCCCTTCTTTCTAATTGTCTAATGATACTTTGTCTTGCTTCTCAGGTTGTCAAAACTCTATCTCCAATAATATCGATATATTCTCCACACTTTTTATGTGTCCATTCCAACATCTTATTAATCTTTGCCTCAACTTCCTCTAATGATTGTTGTACTGAAAAAGATGGTTCTTCCTCCTTGAGATTGGTTGATTTCTCATTTTTGTGATTATGGAGCTTTATTAAGTTGAGATTTTGATCCCGTTGATGTTTTTCAACACTCTCCCATCTAGCCATTTCTCCTTCCTCTTTTGCTGCCCGCTTAATAAGCTCTTAGACTTGATGGGTTTGTAGTTCGTATAGTTGACCTTGGGCATACATCCCTAGGGTTTCTCTTGTTGCATTACAAAGCCCATCAATGATATGGTACATTAGCCTTTCCTTGGAGAACTCATGGCCTGGACAGTTGTTTAGCAGTGCATAATATCTTTCTAAGGCCATGACCAAGGGTTCATGTTGTGCTTGTTTCCACTCTTGGATTTGTCTCCTCAAGGCCAACACTCTTGCGTAGGTTTGATATCTTTTGTTAAAGAGTTCTACCATTGTTGGCCAACATCGTATTGAATTTGGTCTTAACGATCTATACCATACTTTTTCTTGGCCAATGAGTGTCATAGGGAAGAGCTTGAGTTTTTTCCAACCATTATCAATGTTTTCGATGTATAGGCATCGTAGAAGGCTTGTAAATGTTGTTGCAGATCTAATTCATAGCCTCCTAAAAAATTGGGAAAGTTGTTTAAATCAAGCCTGGGTAGGCGGCTCTCTTTACAGTGCTTATGAGAGATTCGAACAGCCTCTTGTATTTGCGTTAGGCTTGTAGTGGCCAGTGGGGGTTCATCGTCATCAAGTAGGTTATGCTTTTGTGCATTGGGATGATGTTTCCTTCGTTTATGTTTATAAGAAACCCCCACCTTGGGTTGCGTACTCCAATCTTCATTATCATATAATTCGTTGGTTCTACAATGAATTTCCTCACTAGGTGTGGCATTATTATAGGCTTGTAGGAGAGGCATGGTTGTGAAATTGTGTGTGAATTTATATGTGACTTTTTATAATTATTTTTTCATAAACGATATATCGTTAATTCCTATACAGTGACCTTGTATGATATAACTAATGTAGATAACTAGCACTGTCCCCAGCAACGGCGCCAATGATGAGTGGCAAGGTACCCCTACACTCAACCATACGAATACGAGCATTTCACGCATGATCTGGTCGAACTCCGTAGACGGACTAGTTGTGGTATCTAGATGGTTATCCTTAGGTCACAGTTTGCTGTCTTCCCATCTAAACTAGTGTTAACTTTGTCACGTATGGTTTAGTCCAGAATGAGGTGTATGATGTGTTCCTATGCTAATGCTACTCCTAAGTATGATGGTAAATAAGATTAACTAAGCTAAGAGAGAAAGGGTGAGAGAGAATCTAAGCTAGCCTAAGTGTGATGAGCATCCATTCCTCAATCATCCGTACACATCTTGGACTTCGTGCACAACTACCACTGGGATTACCAAGCGTAGATCCTAGGTACGCTACTGGGTTACCAAGTATTTACACTTAAATGCTCGTAATCAAGTCATGCTCATTCCGTGTTTAATAGGAGTTTAGGGTAAGAAGATGTTAACTAAGAAAGTAGTAAATCAAAATTAAATAAATAATTAACCTAAGTGAATGCTGCAATGATGAAGTAATCTTGATCTTTATTTCCAGTCATATGCATGTCCAAGTATGTCACACATGAATAAGGATGCCATACAATTACAATCACCACACTGCGGGCATGCATTGGGAGAGAAGGGTTGAGAGGAAAAACAAAAACTAAAATCAAAACTTAACTAATTAAAACTGATGCTTATCAAAGTTTTCTACCTCTTATTTATAGATGAGGAGATAGGCTGTGAGATCGCGGTTAACCAAATGGCGACTCATCAGTAGGAGATGATGAAGGTTGGGCAAAAAAAATATCTAGGAATACTACATCCTTCTAAAGAATGTTAAAAACAAGAAATTAGGCCATAGTAGTGTTTATGCAATATCAAAATGTAGTAGGAGCCATAGAAGTTATTAAAAATCATATTAAAAAATCCTTTAATGTTTCCATTATGCCACCAACTAATATTCCTAGAGAAAAACATGTAAAAACCATAGCCAGAACATCCATGACCCCAAAAGATCATGAAGATATATTGGACTAACAATTGCAAACTGGACAAGTAATGCAGAATCTCTTTGATATCCCAAATGATATCACTACAGTGCAGTCAAAGGTACTTTAAACCAAGCTAGTCATGGTTGAGACTAGAGTACAACATGTTGAAAATGAAGTGCATAGGCTATAGGTGGAATTGGTTGCATTAAGAACAAAAAGACAAGACCCTACATGGTATATTACACCTACTAATGAATCATGTTTTGACATGCTTTGATATCAGATACATGATACCGGAGCCTTGATATTGGATACTAGATATTAAAGCCCAAGATGCAATGTCAAATATTCGATATCGCGGGGTATATGCTAGCCAATAACTATAGTGCTTGGGCACATGATTTTCACATAGTTTTTTTCATAGAGTAATGAAGTTCTTGCAATTTAGCCATTCTAGAGTTAGAATATTTCTGAGTGCTTGCAATAAGAGTCTGAGTGTGTATGGATCTTTGTTTAAGCACTAATGTACCTGAGCACAGCAATGTGACAAAAATAAAGATGATCCCTTTTGATAATCCTTGCACCACTAAGAATATATTAATGTTTCCTTTAATGCATTTAATATTCATGTACTTTACCTTAATGCACTTTAATTGAGTAATTAATTTCTAGTTCTTAATGAACATAAGCACAGCCACTTCAAGCATACGTGTAGCACTTGGTAATCCAAAAATGCTTAATGTTTGGTAATCCAACAGCACTATATGCATTTAGGATGTATCCAGAGAGTGGGAATGGGTACTTTTGTTAGGCCAGCTAGGTAGTAGATAAATTAGATTTTAAATTCCTCTACCTTTCATTCTTGACCTAAGTGATTAAACTTATAAAATATAAAATGATAAAAATCATATACCTCAGTTACACTTAATCATATGCCTATACCTCATGAGTGGTACTAAGAAGACAATGATCATTTCAATTAGATTTCATGTCTAGAACTAGTGTGCTTAAGAACTTAAGGTCTATGGAATTCGACTGGATTGCACGTCAATGCTTGTAATTCATATGGTTGGGTGTAGGAGTACCTTGTTGCTCATCATTGGTGCCATTGCTGAGGACCTTTTAGTTGGTACATGCACTACCTTAGATTAGTAAAAATTTATTCAAATCATTGAATGAACCTTAGAGTCATATCATATCTTAAAATTACTACAACAATCATAAGATGCAAAGTGCATTTTTAATTTTCTAACATAAGATGTCTTCTTCTCATAGGAGTGATTCTCTGCCCAAGTTTGACATAGTACATCTACAGGTGCCCCAATAGTATCGAGTGGTACATGCTCATCTTGATGAGTATGTACCCAACTTCACCTTCATCCTACACCAGGATGAACTATTATGGTTGTGTGACATGGAGGGCAACATTATGTTATTTTTAGATTGATCTATTCTTACGAAGCTCCAATAAATGCTTATCTGATTGGGTCTCTAGGGACTTCATGTTGAGTACATTGTGTAGAATAGTGACACTAAGGATTATCATCCCATTGAGGCATAACATCTCAGGGATCTCCAGCTAGAACAACACTATGAATCTATGAAAGAGAAAGGGTTTAATGATTTTCCATTCCTACTGTACCAAAAAGATGGTGGAGAACCCTTCTCTAGGGGTTTTCTATTTAGTGAAGTTTGTCTTTTTGACTTCGATGAAGGAGGTCAGAACTAGAACCTGCAATCCATGATCCACAATCCTGGTTCTAGTAAGAATAGATCCAATGACAAAGGAGGATCCAAAGAGGAGATTCAAGGTAGGGATGCAAAAAAGAAACAAGATTGTGATCATGGCTATGATCATTGAAGAGGGGGTAGTAGGCATCATGATGGTGCTAGTCCTCCTTCCTCTTCACCTTCATCATCATTTTCTTCTAGTTTTAATTGCAATCATAGGGGACGCAACCATGATGAAGGTGATTGATGGGACCAAAATTATTAAAGGGACTATTAGGCAAGTCAAGACTAGGGACAACAGTGCTTAAGAGAGACCCACCACAATGAATGAAGGGGTAGTAGAGGACATCATAGGCACTAGAATCATGGCCTCGATGAGCCTTTTCTTGGTACTTGAAGCATGCTTAACATTGTAGAGGTAGTGAGAATTCCCACAAGGCATGTAAAAAATAGTTGGATCAAAAGATTAGAGATGAACAATATCCCTAGATTTGAAGGGGGATATAACTCAGATCTACAGAACCATCTCTAAGATTTTCAAGATGCATGTGCCTTGCAAAATATAGAAAATGAGTGGTAAAACCTTAAGTTGTTCCCCAAGACACTCATTAAAGAAACAGAGAACTAGTACTGGTCCTTAGAACCGAAATCTATTAAACAATGGAGTACAATGCTTGAATTATTCAATGACAAATATTAAACGTACTCCCGAGTATCCAACTTGAGGAGGCAAATCCAAGGATGAAAAAAAGGAACACATGAACCCTTGGATGCTACCATTAGCCAATACTATTTCTTATTATATAGATTCCCTAGCCATGATTATTCTCAACTGGACCAACTTCACCACACTGTAGAAGAGCTTTGATAAAAAAAATGAGGAGAACCCTTGGTGTCTATGCCCAAGGGCAACTGCCTGAATTAAGCATCCATCAGATCCAAAGATTGATTGAGCAGGTAGCTAAAGAGAAAGTAGAGTTAAGAAAATAAGAAAGTATAGAAGAGTACAACCACGATCCTTCCATTCACAAGAGGGAGGTTCGATTTTGTGATAGTGAGGAAGAATAAGCACTTGATAAGGTGGTGAATATGAAAAAATTTCCACTCCAAAAATTTGAATTCAAAATTATGGCCAAGGTTGATCAGTTATGGGACTCCATGAATAGTGGATTTCAAGCTATCCTAAAAATTACTGAAGAGTCCAAAGAACAAGGTAGTGATCATGAGTGTAGGAGGCACAAGGAAGCTAAATGTACCAATCAAAGAGGTAAGGGCAAGATTGCTGCGATAAAGGAAGTTGTGGAAACCAATATAATGATGATGTTGAGTGTGGCATCTACCATTATGAACATCATAAGGGATGTTGTCGCATAGTGTCACACTTATATGAATCTGGGGTCTATGCTCTAAATCCATGACTTTCACAAAGGCAAACACCCAGAAGATTGCCTTATTCTCAAGGAAATTCTACGCAGTTCCACTAACAACAAAAAGAGTATCCAAGTGGAATTCCACCATAAACATATGAGCAATACTGATGAGACGCGACATGCACTGTGTCACGATATTGCGTACGCGATATCGCGGCCGTCGCGGTATCGCGTCTTCCCCTGCGATATCGTGTACACGATATCGCGGTCCACCGCCATATCTATAAATAAGAAGTGGCACTCCCCTTATTTCCCAATCCTGGCTAGAAGTAGCGAAGCTCTGGCAGATTGATCACTCCAGAGTTAGAATTTTTGCCCATGTGCCCGCAGTAGGAGTCCTAGAGTGAACGGCTCTTTATTCGAGCAGCTTGTAACCTGAACCCAAGTTGTGTACGGCAATAAAGACGAACTTGATTGGATAAACCTTGCAGTACATGGTTTTATTATTGTTTATTTACTACTTTCCTAGTGCGCACAAGTACGACTTGATTACGAGCGTCTACGGACATGTACGGCTAGTCAAGGAATCGGCTACTCATTGCTAGGCTAGAACGTGTGATAAGTACGACTTAGTTACGAGCAACCACAGGTGTATACGGCTAGCTAAGGAATTAGCTGCTTATCACACTTAAGCTAAATAGGTGCCTCAGTACGACCACTTTGAGCACTTGCGTTACGTGTGGTGATCCCAGTAATGATTGGCATTTCGTAAGCCACAGTTGCATAGTTCAGGGTGTGTTCGGTAAGTGGGAACGGATGCTGACGCTAGTTAACTTAAACTTAGGACATTAGTTAGAGTTAGCTTAGTTTCTCAACCCTTTCCTCTCATAGCTTAGAAGATAAACCGAAAAATACCAAAAAAATCACATACCTCAGACTTGCTTAACCATACACCGTGACACTTAACAGCAAGCCTGGGAAGACAACGAATGATTAACCCCAAGTGTTTCTTGTGGTGTTAAGGCATTTAGTCTGCAGAGTTCGACTCGATCGCGTGTGCATGCTCGTATTCGTATGGTTGAGTGTAGGAGTACCTCGCCACTCATCATTGGCACCGTTGCCGGGGACTAAGTGTTTTTTTTTGCCAATTGAACATAAGGGATATCACTCACATCGTTGTGAGCCTAAAA
>MNCI01013120.1:0-12797 GCA_015680685.1 Gnetum montanum
TATGAGGCATTTTTTAGCCCCAAAAGTATGGGATATGTGAGATTGTCCTTCATGGGTTATAATCTTCACATTTACAATGAAGTTTTGCCTCAAGTTTCATGGGGTGAAAGCTACATGATGATAATTGATGATGAGTGGTGAGGTACTCCTATGCCAAACCATATGTATCACAAAGTGTTCATGCATGATCCAGTCAAATTCCATGGACTTTATAGTTTTTGGTACACTAGTCTTTTAGGAAGTGAGCCTTGCCCTAAGGTCATTTGTTGTCTTCTCAATTACACTTGTGAAGCATAATGGTATGGTTAAGAGTAATTGAGGCACATAATTTTTTTTATCATTTTTTGTTTTATGATTTTGGTGATTGAAAAGAGAGATAGAATAATTTAATAACTAATTTGATTCAACCAATTGAATAATCTTTAACTAATCCTAACATAAGTATTTGGTCCCACTTTCCATACACATCCTGGACTCACGTATCCACTGCTGGGTTACCAAGCACTATGCTACTAGGCGTACCAAGCAATAATGTTGTTGGGATTACCAAGAGAATATGTGTTATGCTTGAAGTAGTCATACTTATGTACTTAACCTATTTAGCTTAATTGATTTAAGTCTAATTTGGCATAATTTAGTTTAATCAATTGAATATTTAATAAGAATAATGAATGTATAAATAAAACATTTAAGCTATCTAGAATGCTGCAAGGTTTATCAAGAAGCTCATATGTATTTCCATACACACTATCATGCTTAGGTACAATAATGCTGAAATAAAGATATGTACACTCAGTGACTCCTATTGTGGGCACTCAGCAAAAATATTCTAACTTTTAAATGTAAAAATTGTAAGAGTTTGGATACTACTATGAATCTAATGCCCATAAACATAGTTGGGAGCTCATATTTATAGTTTTTTCTCTAGGGCTACATCGATAGGACAACACCACATAAATAGGGCCTCGTTGACGAGGCCACATCAATAGGGGCTTGTCGACGTAGCTTATTGACATTCATCATACCCCCATGACTGAATAAAAATTTTTCCTCAAGTTCTTTTACAAAATTGGGAAGGTATGGGATTATTTACTGACTCTTAACAAAACAAAATAAATTGACTCAAAAAAACCGAGTGCTCATGTGTACAGATAAGAAAATTACAAATAATTATGATGTTCATGACATAAAATTGAACACCATTACATGACTCTATAAAAATTTTGGCAACACATCCTTTGATGGCATGAAGACAATGGTGAAGATTAGATAGTCCTAGGTAGTGGTGGCTCCTGAAGCTTTGAAGGACCTTCATCAGCTTCGAGTCTGTGCAGTGGCTGTGGCTATCCTGCTATAATTACAACCTCTAGTGAAAGGCGAAAGGCATCAAGTAATGCCTTCATCTTCTTCTCCTTACTTTAGGGATCATTCATGATCCACATGGCTTACCAATGTTGACTAGAATGAGGACATCCCATAGACAAGGCATGATTGGAAACATCTCCTTTACATTGATAAATCAGGCAACAAACTATTTGCATTCAATGTCAAATGCTCTTACTGCATTTTGCAGTTCCTGGTAGTCATTCATCCTTCTATCTAGGTTCTTTGTAGTTGATCTTTGATCTATGAAATGTGCCTTGAGAACTTTGAGTTCAGCATTAGCCACCGTAAGCTTGTCCTTGGTGTCCTTGTGGTGCTTGAACTCGACCTCATACAGCCAGTATGAGTTGGCCACCTACTTTTCCAACTTTGACCATGGCCATCCAATAGTCAACATGGCTAGATTTGTGTAATAGAGATTGGCAAGCTCCATATACTCCATCATCTCCTTGATTTGCAACTCCTTTGTGTAGATTTCTACCTTGTTGTAGCCATCTATACCACCAACAATGGAAGGCCAATCTTTCCTTTCTTGCTGGAGTTGCTGGAGGGAATCATTTACCGTTGCCTTCATCAATTGGATATGTTTTTTGTTTATTTTCTTTTGTAGGCTAACTTGCTCTTTGTAATGGTTCTTGATTTGCTCAAACTTAAGAGCTTCAAATTTCTAGGTGGCTACCTTAATTACAATATTTTGGCAAAGGGCACACACCTCCTCCATGGAGAGATTCCTATTCTCTATTACCAATCTCCTTAGCTTTGTCTTTGCTCTGGCCAACTGCTCCTGCTATTGATGGATGAAATTTGTTAACTGCTACTTGTATGCATTAACATTTCACAAGCAATGGTTCTCTACAGTTAGTTGGATGTTCTCCTAGTGGGTTTGATCTAAGGCCTTTTGAATCTTATGCTATGTGACTTTTGCTAAGGATCTATAGAACACCATTGTCTCCATTACATTCTTAACGCCTTTGAGCCTAGACTGAAGTTGTTGCATAGCTTCATCTCTTGTGAAGCTGAGTTGAGAAATGCAAGGTTGGCAATCTAGGCTCTTAGTTTAGCAACCTCTATAGCCAAGCATTCGTTCTACTCTCTAGCTATTTTGAGTTGCCCCTCTAATATAATGTTCTTGCCTTTACCTTCAGCAGCTTTGACTAGGTTGCAGTGATGTTATCTGGAAGGTCAAAGACATCTAGAAGTGGTTGCTTGGTTCCCACTAGTCATTCTAACAACTCTTCATGCTACACTGTGCTTATATTGCCACTTATAGTTCCTATGGATGTCTACACATCTTTGAGTGTAATGATGTTTGGTGTAAATGCTATAGGTGTATTGAGCATTTTGGTAATCTTGTCAACAACCACTTCTATTGTTATTTCCTATCCTTGGTGTTGCATCACCAAAAATAGTTGTCCCTTCATCCTCCTCCAAGCATAGCAAGAAGGTCATAGCGTTACCAAAAATTTCTTAGAGTGGCTATTATTCTGTGAGAGATACTATGACCTCTATGACACTTAGATTCAACCTTGTGGGCAGCTATGTTCTTTGGGCGGAGAAAATGGATCCACCCTCAACCATTAGATTGATTTTTTAGGTCACCTCATTAAGGTGACTCATGGCTAGTCTATATATAGATGGATCCTCACCACTTGTGCTTACTCTTTGCCCTCATTCACTTAAGAGCCATTCTCTATATTCATGCAATTATTGGGTGGTTGTAACGATGTCTGGTACTATTGTTTGAGTGGTAGGTGATGGTGGTGGTCACTACTCCTTTTCTTGAATTATAGTTGCAAGAATTTTATCCTTCCTCATTTCTGCCTAGTTAGTAGTTGAAACTTGCTTGATGTTGTCATTGGTGTAACGAACTGTCCCTCCCCTTTGACAGAGTTTTTTGATGAAGCATGGGAAGGGGAGTGTCTTCCTTCTGCATCTATTTTCTTTAAATCTCTTCTCCATCTCTAGATAGATTAGCTATAGAAGGTTGACCAAGAATCTCCCACTTAGAGTGACACATGCTTGGGTAGAGAAGGTAGTGATTTTACTTGGCCTTACCATGGGATTGAGGTGGAAGGCCACAATCTTATAATGGATCCTCTTTGCTAGTGTGAGTGTGCCAAATTCCTTACGATCAACACCATAACACTATCACATGCAATTTTTCTTGATGCTCAGATTAGCCTACATTAGGATCTTAGTAAGGTTTGCCCCATTTCAGGCAACCCAAGGACTACAACAATGGCCTGCACCAAGTAGGACACTAAGATGTCATTGATCTTTACTGTTGCTCCAAGCTACTTATTATTCCAAACTAAAAATGTTTTTCCCATGTACCACTCCCTAGTGGAAGTGATGATTGGCCACATGGGAGAGGCCTTCAATTGATCTTGCACTTTTCTTGGTGCATGCTCTAGGAAAGTGCCAAAGTTTAACTTTTGGAGCACTGATTTTTGGACTTGCGTCAATTTGATTTAATTTAGGTAAGCCTTTGTTAAGGTCACCTTGAGGTTTGTTGGTTGTGTAGGCACATCATCCCAATGGGAGTGTTTTGTTGTTGTTGCTACTAGTTCTAGAATCTATCTGTTAGATTCCACTTCTACCTCCTCCCTAAGAGGACCTATGGCATGGGTTGCAAGCGGTTCTTCTTGTTGGGGTGGTTCTTGGCATCTTATCATTCTAGGCTATTTTTCCCTTGGTTGGAACAATTTTTCTTCCTATGTGTGCTTTCCTTTTGATGCCATATGTGGTCACAATACATTCATGGATTAGTAGATGTGATGTGCAACATTAAGGTTTTTGAATATCTTCTCTCATTAGTTAGTTATACTTGGCTAAGGTTGGATCATGGTAGATATTATTTTATTAATTATTTATTATAATTATCACAGAAGCTTGTTGGAAAGGTTTAACTTTTTTTAATTTAGTGTTTAACAATTGATTTTTCAATTACATCTTTGTGGGAGTTAGAAAAAATTGTGAAAATTGTTTTATCAAAAATGGTACATTTGTGGCCCCCAAAATGAAGAGTGTACCTTTGGTAGTTGTAGGGTCAAAGAACAAAGTGATTTGGATAAATGGTTTGTGAGTTATTGGCTCTGGAAGGTTTTGGGCTTTGAAAAATTGAAAAACTCCTTTAGTGTTTGTGAGAAAATGTAAAATTTTCAAAGTGGGGTTGCACCTATTTATACTATGTTTTTGCCACATCAACAAGGCTCTATATATGGGGCCTCATATAAAAGTTTGCTTCATTGATGGGGCCCTGTATATGAGGCCCATCAGCCAAAAATTTCAAAGTTGGATATCTCCAAAAATATAAGGAATTTTTCAATGAATTTGAGGTTTATGAAATCCCAAAAAAGCCAAGAATATGATAAAAGCATTGAAGATGGTCTTTGAATGCTAAAAAAAATTTGAAAATTTTGATGAAGAACATATTTAATAAGCAAAATGTGCAAAGGAGCACATGGTCTAATGTGGAAGATGGGTGTACGAAAGATTCTGGCTCTAAGAATGCCAAGAGATAAGGTGTTTAACAAACTTGACCAAGGGAGATGCAAGTGGATCTTTCCCATAGCAAGCACATGCCCTGTTTACCCTCACATAACCTCAACCTAGAAAGTCCATAGGCCCCAGAGGTAACTAATGGTCGATGGAAGTTAAGGACCAAAACCTGGAAGATTCTACCTAAGAATTCAAATATGTCAAGCCTAACATGGAATCAAGAACATGGACATCACTTGTGAGGTGAGTTATGGATAGCATAAATGGATAATGGAGAAGGTGGAATGGGATTCCAAACTAAGGTCATAAGAAGTTCCTTGTGGAGTTCATGTTTAAAATGTCTAAAGAAGATCCATCCTTAGTCTAGACTAGAACCAACCTTGTTCAGTGACTTCACATCATCACTCCAAGACTGATCTACCCCCTCAAGACACTAGAGTGCCTCCACAAAATAACCATAATTCCATAAAGAGAAGAATAGAGAAGTAGGAAGTGAGAGAGGGCCTTAGTTAGAGGGGACCTTTAGGCATGGGTACATGTCTTTCTAGTCCCATAACTAATGTTTGTAGCTTGTTTATTTGTCTAAGGGATGTGCTTTGAATTCCCATCATTGTTTTTCTTCTTTTGAATGGGAACCACAACATGTAAATTCTTTATTTGACTTCCTATTTAATGGTTGGAATGGAAAGCTAAGAAGTCCATGAAAAACACTCAAGTAAGTAGAAAAGTACAAAGAGTATTGAGTCCCATTGAAGTCATACCTTGTTCAAACCTTTGAATCCTTCCTAATTCTGGAAACTACCAAGGTCATAAATTTATTAAACGTTTCTTTAATGAAAGGGATATCAAACTTCCAGAACAAGAAAAACCATAGAGTTTGTGAATTGGTGAATGTCATGAACTCATTGCCTATTCCATGAAAAAGAAACCATGACTGAACCATTGGTACAAAAATTCAAAAATAGAGACCAAACAATAACAACCCAAACATTAAGTACAAACCACCATTAGTAGTAGCTACAACACCATTGTGTCCTACTAGCAATAAAGCACTTTTATTAGTAAAAATTTGAAAACCACACTTAAACAAAACAAAATCAAATATAGAAGAAAGTGTGAAATGTTCAATAAAGATTCAAACGTACTAACAATGGTGTAGAATAAAAAATAGTGTAAAATGGGAAAAAACTTTTAAAAATAAATAAATTGAAAAATCAAAAAAATGTAGAAAACAAAAAATAGAAAAACTAAGGAGCCATATGGGTGATTAGCACAGGTGGCCATCTTCCACATGACTAAGTTGGAAGGAGGAGATCCAAAAAATTGAACGTGGTTGTCTATCCATTAAGGTAGTTGTTGCACTAGCTTGTCTTGGTTCTAGGAAAAGCTTCACTTGTTGGATNCCAAAAGGAAAGGTTCCAAAAATTATATAAGGTCCTTTTCATAATGTCTAGAATTTTATTTTCTAAGGTACATGTGTGGGATTCTAGTAAAAAATCTTATCTCCCAATTGAAATTTCACTTTCCATATTCTTTGGTCATGTCCTTACTTGTTGAATGCCTTGTGCGCCTCATTCAAAGATAGGGCCACTAATTGGTTTTCATCTAGCATGTTAAGGTTGATCAATTTCTCCTTTTATGCTAGACTTAGGTCAAGATTCAGATCATAGGCTATTGAGAGTGTATAGAGCTTACATTGAAATGGAAGTGTTGGAAGTTTTCTGTACACTAACTCGTAGGAAGAGTAGCCAATAGGGAGTTTCCATGTTGAGCAATAGGTCCATAAGGCATTTGATGAGTGGTGAGGTACCCCTACACTCAACCATATGAAATGAGCATCGCATGCGCGATCCAGTTGAACTCCGCAGATGGACTAGTTGTGGCACCTAGACAGTTATCCTTAGGTTGCAGTTTGCTATCTTCCCACCTAGACAAGTATTATATTTGTCATGTATGGTTTAGTCCAAAGTGAGGTGTATGATGGGTTCCTAATTCTAATGCTACTCCTGAAGGCAATGGAAAAGAATATTAACTAAGCTAAGCTAAGAGGAAAAAGGGTAAGAAAATCTAATCTATCCTAAGTGCAACGAGCAACCGATTCCTTGATCAACCGTACACATCTTGGACCTCGTGCATGACTACCACTGGGACTACCAAGTGTAGTTCCTAGGTACACCACTAGGATTACCAAGCGCAAATCCCAGATATGCCACTAGGTTACCAAGCGTAGATCCTAGCTACACCACTGGGCTACCAAGTAGTCACACTTAAATGCTCGTAATCAAGTCGTACTCGTTCCACGTTCTAGGAGTTTAAGGGTGAGGGAGAGAAAATAGTAAATAACATTAAATAAATAAATGACAAAGTGAATGCTGCAATGATGAAGTAATCTCGATCTTTATTGTCGGTCATGTGTGTGTCCAAGTACGACACACTCGAATAAAGACACCGTACAATTACATTCACCACATTGCGGGCAGACACGAGAGAAAATCTAACTCTGGAGGGATTAAACTGCCAGAGCTTCATTACTTCTAACTGGGATGTGAAACAAGGGAGAGCTGCCTCTTATTTATAGATATGGTAGCACACTGCGATATCGCGACGCGATATCGCGGCCGATGTGCAATGCGTCTCATCATACCCCCACGACTGAATAAAAACTTGTCCTCGAGTTAAAAAGACAACAAGTTCCATTGATTACACTGTGTACAGGTATGGGATTATTAACTGAGAAAAGAAATGAACAATGCCATAGTGTGGGAAGACACAACACAGAGAAAAAATACTACAACTACAAAAACGTGGAACTCATGTAGTTCCTGGTGACGGTGGCTCCTCCATGGGTGCTTTCCCTTTGTCATGTGCTCTAAGCTTTGAAGGTTGACGACATCAAAGAATGGCCTAGAGCTTCTCCTCTTTGGTTCGAGGGTCTTGTGCCGTCCATGCTAATGTTTCGATGTTTGATGGAGTCGGCACTTCCCACGGATAGGGTAGTTGCGGAAACATCTGATTAGCCTTGACATACCATGCTGCGAACACCCGTCGTTCCTCTTCATAGGCTCTAGATTTGGCTTTGTATTTATGAAGCTCAAATAGCCTTCAAGCCAAGTTGGTTGCAACATCTTTTTGTCCCTGGTAGCTTTCTTTTACCACCGCAAGTTCAGAATTTGTGACTTCTAGTTTCTCAACCAGCTTCTTGCGCTCTGCAAATTCTGCTTCATATTTGATGTGGGTGGAAGCTACCTGCTGCTCGAGCTCTGACCTCGGGCATCCTGCTGTTAACATGGCTAGGTTGGCATATCTAAGGTTTGCCAACTCCATGTATTCGGTCAAGTCTTGGATCTGCAGGTCTCGGTTCTTAATTTTTGCTTGGTGGGCGAAGGCGTAAGTGTCCAATATGGCCCTCTAATCAGTGTGTTGGGCACTGATGTTGTTGATTTGAGCCTTGGCCATATGGATCTCCTTCTCCAAGATTTGTTTGTACATCCCCACCTAATCACGGAAATGCTCCTTCAGCTTCTTGTGTCGTTTAGCCTCATTTTTCCACATGCTAATCTCGATAGCTGATTTTTGGCGAATAGCGTGTACCTCCTCCATTGATAAGGTTCGATTTTCTCTGGCTAAATGGCTTACATCTCGGTTGACCTGAATGAACTGTTCTCGCAACTAATGAAAGTGTTCATCGAGAACATTCTTTTGTTTCTCCACAGAAGTCAACCGAAGGTTATCTACAACCAACTACTTATTCTCTTCTTGTAAGGCCTTGAGTGCCTTAATATGTGCATGAGTTTACACTTGTGCTACGAAGGCATCCCAAGTGGCCATCTCCTTTTCTTCTACCACCTTCTTATTTTCTGCAATTAGCTTTGTTAATTGCTCAGTTCTGAAATTTTCCAGCTGGTCTACGGGAACAAATCGCAAAGGATCCCATTGTGCTACTTGTAAGGTTACGAGCTGCTCTTGTAATTTCCTCACTTCAGCTTCAGCGTGCTCGACCCTTACTTCGGATATGACCAGCTTCCCCTTTGTGGAAATGAGGTCTGATTGAATTGCTGTTACATCCTGGGGGATGTTAAACAGAGATGTTAAAACTTGTCCTATTTGAAGCAATCTGTCCAATGCATCCTCATGTTCTGCAGGAGTCATTGAGGTTTTGGTAAGAGTTTGAGCATCCTGTGCTCCTGAAAGATCTGCCGGTGGCACAATAGGTACATTAAAGGACTCCTTGATGTGGTTAGTGACCACTTCAGCAGCTGCCGCGGCATCCTGGTGTTGCATGACCACCACAGTGGCCCCTTTACCAGTGTCTAACTACACTTGAAAAGATGCCACGTTTCCAGAGATCTGTTGTGACCATCTGCTTTCCCCTCCTCCTATTTGAATTGATAACTCACCCCTTGTGCGATCTAATGAAATAGTAGGCTATTCGGCATCATCGATGACACGAAAGAGGTTTGCGTCATCATGACTTCCCCAACTAACCGTCTTGGCGATGGTTTGAAGATGGCCCATCGACGGTCTATAGTCTTGTGACGGTGGTTGATCCTGGCTTGTGCTAGGTCCTGCTTCTTGTTGTTGGCTAGGACCTGTGGCTGGAGGTTGACTGGGTCCTGCAAGTTGAGTTGTAGGTGATCCAGTCATCTATTCTTCTTCTTCATCTGGTCCCAGCTCTTCGCCAGTGCTCTTTCTTGGAGCTGGCATCTTTAATAACTCAGCATAAGAAGCATTCTAGGCCTTTCGGAAGATATCATTTATGTATCCCTAAATACCAACCCATCGACATAGTTTTCTGATAAGGCAGGGAAAAGGCAACGCTGTCTTCCTTGACTTGCGTTCTTCGAATTGGCTTAGGATCTCCATCAAATATAGATCGGGAAGGTTAGCGTTGACCTTTCCCATCAACACTGCACATCCTCTTGTCGCATACGTTGATATTCTTTTCAAACCTTTTGTGGGGAAGAGGTGATAGGTTCCAATTTTGATCAGGTAGATAACCGAGCAACCTGGGGGCTTGAATTCGGATGGTTTAACACTTTCGAAATCACCTACACAAACAAATCTACTATCACATCACAAATGTTAACCATTGTGCCTTGCTCTTTATTGTGCCAGAACAGGTATGTTTCACCTAAGTACTAGGCACCGCTCTTAGAGAGGACAGGCCATAAGGTGATCCCTAACAGCCTCAGGAGCAAACTCTGCAAAAGGTTCAAAGTTCAGTTCCATGATTACCGCAGCAACTGTGGACTTCATACGGATAGCCTGAACACATTTCGGGGGCAACATGAGTTGTTGTCCCAGTTTAGGCGCAGCAACAGCTCCTCTTTCTGCCTACCCGGACCATCTTGTAGGAGGTTCTTCTTGATGGATGCTAAATGATTACACCTCCTATTCTACATGTTGTCTGGCAGGAACCCGTCTTCCACCTCTCCGAGGTTGTTTTACTTCACCTTGAATAGGACCCTCTCGCTGCACATGATTCGGGGCCATCTGTAATCACATGGGCCAAACGTTAGTAAGGTTGCTTTCAAAGTCAAGTTATACCTTACTACATGCCTTTAATTAAAGATCTTATTGTTAACGTGTGATTATGCCCGAAAATTATGATAATAGGTCGTATGACTTCGGTGGATTTCATTTTAATCTCCTGGTATACTTAAGGTCATATGATTTTTGGCACAAATTGTTTTTTTCTAAGTGTTGGTATTAATTACCCTAATTGATGTCCTTTGGACGATGAGAAATTTCAAAAAAGTTTGGCACTTTTCGACAAGGGTCTCTCCCCCACGACTAAACTGAACACTCTGGGTTCAAGCAGGTTCAAAAAGAATTAAAATCGGAGTACCAGTGCATGCGATATGAGTGAGAAAGCAAGGGTCATGCACTCACAAGTCACAGAGAAAAATTTCAAAAATTCCTCCCACATAAATGGCAAAATGATACTAAGTGTTGTAGTGGGGGTTCCTATTTATAAGTAAATAGGACGCGATATCGCGTACCCGATATCTCGTCCCAACTAAGGTGAGACACATGAAAAAGACTGAATTTTTAATGATTTTCTTGAAATTAAGGATGTAAATTGAGGACATTAGCAAGGATTAATATATTCAAGGGTAATTACATGGATTCGAGAGGCACTTTTAATGATAACAATGTGAATTTTAGCAATTAAAAATTTGGCAGTTATGAAGAAAAGGGAATGTAATGGTACATTGGAACGTTAAAATGATAGAGGGATAATAATGGGGGAAGAAAATTATGAAAAATTAATATGAGGGTAAGAAATTTTGTGTTCTAGCTAGAGAATTAATGAAGATTACAACAAAATTACACAAGTGGGTCCTCCCCAAAGCAAGTTTCAACCTATTATGCCCTTGTGTAATCACACTTAAAGTGTCCGTGGGCACTAGAAGGGTTAATTGTAATCTACACTAACTCCACAAAACACACACATGTAAATATCACCGAAATGAGATGGAAATTTTATGCAACACAGGACACAAGCTACAATTACACGAATAGTGAGATGAGACAAACTAAAGAAAGGGATCGGAGAGATTGGGACATGAGGTAACTGACCCAGGGCATAGTGAATCCTGTGTGTAAAGCATGATTAACGTGTCATTATCCCATCGTTCCAAGATTAGGACGAAGTGCATCCGTCTAAATAGTGACATTGCATTGTTTCATCCTATGATGAACAACTATGAGAGTACCAAAACAACAAGGCGTACGATCACTTGGCTTTTAGTACAAGGGAGGAGTGATTTTTGTTTTATGGCACTTCCTTTTTCTTTTCTCTTTCCTTTTTTTTTACTTTACTGAATCCAAAGAAGCCGCCAACCTTCAGGCATGGGTGCATGTCTTTCCAGTGGGACCCCCTAGAATAGTGTTTGATTTTTGAGTGCCTTTTTGATTACTCTTACTCCCATTTTTCATTAGATCTACAAGGATCTTAGTACAACCGCATTGCATGATAACTCCGACAGATGTCACCAAAGAGAATCCACAAGTCCCCTTGACGTCACACCCTAATCATTTCCTCTTGGTCCATCCTTCTTCATTTTGGGTACAATGAACACAAAATTAAGTTTAAGTTTTAGAAATTTCAAGAATATCACTGTACCCATGAACAGACCCTCTTATTTATAGAGTGGATGAGTGGATGTAGTGGGCTCACTGTTTCAAATAATTGATTACTCATGACTTAATAACATAGAACACATCTCAACCAACGATCCACATCAGTGTTTTATTTGTAGATGAGATTACTTACAAAAATAGAAAAAGACAAACACACAGTCACACAAAAAGATAAAAAGATAAAAAGATAAAACAAAAAGTTGAAAAATGAAAAACTGGAAAACAAAAAGTTGTAAAATCAAAGAAAATGAAAAATATTTATTAATCCTTCTTGTTATTGAAATGGGGGATATCCCCCATAACTAAATGGTTGAGTATGGCAAGGATTAATAAATGGGAAATGAGGATCCTTGCATATTGGAAATATTGAAATCGGTCCATACTTATCCCCATGGATTTCACACACTTCATAATAAGCATAGCAGGGCACTTCATACGATGTAGTTCTTAGATAACAAGTTGACCCACTATGATGTTGGTGACCGTTAGATGGTATGCAAGGATTAGGATGATGCCTCCCATGGTTGTGTTCATTGGGCCTTATGGTTGTTGGAGCATTAATTGTTAGCCTTGATGAAGTTACATCAGGCATTGGGTTTGAAGGTAAGGGTGCACCACATTGTTGGACTTGTGCTGTGTTGGAAGGTGCAGTGGCCTCAGAGTTATGTTGTCATTTCCTACGGCCGTGTTCAAAGAAAGGACACTTTTGATGTTGAGGAGGCTCTTCACTGCTGTTAGTGGCAGTAGCACAAGTGTTGTTCGTGGGT
>MNCI01013120.1:13084-92411 GCA_015680685.1 Gnetum montanum
CTATTTTTTCCTGCTTCTTAGGTTGTCAAAACTCTATCTCCAATGGTTTTGATATATTCCCCACACTTTTGACTCATCCATTCCAACATCTTATTGATCTTTGCCCTGGCTTCTTCTAACGATTGTTGTATTGGCAAAGATGATGTTTCCACCTTGAGATTTATTGATCTCTCTTTGTTATGATCAGGGACCTTTGTTGAGTTATGATTTTGGTCCCGTTGATGTTTTTCAACACTCTCCCATGTAGCTAATTCTCCTTCTTCTTTTGCTATCCTCTTAATAAGCTCTTGAATTTGATGGGTTCGTAGGTTGTATAGTTGATCTCGAGCATACGTTCCTAAGGTCTCTCTTGTTTCATTACGTAGCCCATCAATGATGTGGTACATTAGCCTTTCCTTGGAAAACCCATAGCCTGGATAGTTATTTAACAGTGAATAATATCTTTCTAAGGCCATGTCCAAGGGTTCATGTTGTGCTTGTTTCCATGCTTGGATTTGTTTCCTCAAGGCTAACACTCTTGCGTAGGTTTGATATTTTTCACTAAAGACTTCTACCATGGTTGACCAGCGTCGTATTGAATTTGGTTTTAATGATCTATACCATACTTTTACTTGGTCAACGAGTGTTATAGGGAAGAGGTTAAGTTTTTTTCAACTGTTATCAATGTTATTCCATGTGCAGGCATCGTAGAAGTCTAGTAAATGTTGATGCGGATCTAAGTCATAGCATCCTAAAAATGTAGGAAAGTTGTTTAAATCGAGCCTGGGTAGTCAGCTCTCTTTACGATGCCTACATGAGATTCGAACAACCTCTTGTATTTGCATTAGGCTTGCAGTGGCCAGTGGGGGTTCATCATCATCGAGTAAGTTAGGCTTTCATGCGTTGTGATGACGTTGTTTTTGTTCATGCTTATAGGAAACTCCCACTTCAGGTTGTATACTCTAATCTTCATCATTATATAGTTTGTTGGTTCTCCAATGAACTTCTTCACTAAGTGTGGCGTTATTATTATCTTGTAGGAGAGACATGGTTGTGTGTGAATTTATGTGACTTTTTAATAATTACTTCTTTTTAAGAGATATATCGTTAAGTTCGTTACAACGACCTTGAATGATATAACTAATCTAGATAGCTAGCACCATCCTTGGCAACAGTGCCAATGATAAGTGGTGAGGTACCCCTACACTCAACCATACGAAACAAGCATCGTGCGCGTGATCCAGTCAAACTCCGCATATGGACTAGTTGTGGCACCTAGATAGTTATCCTTAGGTTGCAGTTCACTGTCTTCCCACCTAGACTAGTATTATATTTGTCACGTATGGTTTAGTCTAGAGTGAGGTGTATGATGGGTTCCTAATTCTAATGCTACTCCTAAAGGAAATGGAAAAGAATATTAACTAAGCTAAGCTAAGAGGAAAAAGAGTAAGAAAATCTAATCTAGCCTAAGTGCGATGAGCAACCGATTCCTTGATCAACCATACACATCTTGGACCTCGTGCACGACTACCACTGGGACTACCAAGTGTAGTTCCTAGGTACGCCACTGGGATTACCAAGCGCAGATCCCAGATACGTCACTGGGTTACCAAGCATAGATCCTAGCTACACCACTGGGCTACCAAGTAGTCACACTTAAATGCTCGTAATCAAGTCGTACTCATTCCGCGTTCTAGGAGTTTAAGGGTGAGAGAGAGAAAATAGTAAATAACATTAAATAAATAAAAAATAAATAAATGACAAAGTGAATGCTGCAATGATGAAGTAATCTCGATCTTTATTGCTGGTCATGTGCGTGTCCAAGTATGACACACTTGAATAAAGACACTGTACAATTACATTCACCACGCTGCGGGCAGACACAAGAAAAAATCTAACTCTGGAGGGATCAAACTGCCATAGCTTTGCTACTTCTAACTAGGATGTGAAACAAGGGAGAGCCGCCTCTTATTTATAGATATGACGGCGCACTACGATATCGCGTACGCAATATCGCAGGGGAAGCTGCGATATCACGTATGCGATATCACGGGGGATGTGATATCGCGGCCGATGCGCAACACGTCTCATCAGCATTGTTGAGTTTTTTCCTCCAATCTCTCCTATATTTGCTTGTGGTCTTTGTTAGGATCTTTGTGATCTCCCAATTAGTTGCTTTTTCTTGACTATTGGCTTAGGGATGATAGGGTGTTGTTAATATATGTTTAACCCCCAAGCATTTCATCAACTTTCTAAAGGTGGCACCTATGAAATGAGTTTTATTGTTAGAAATTAGTGCACATGGCATCCCAAACCTATTTACAACATGTTTTTCTACAAATATAGTAGTAATGAATGATGTACAATTAGTGATGGTTGCTGCTTCTTTCCATTTTGTGTAATAGTCAACTACTATGATGATATACACCTTTCCATTGGACATGGATGTGATGGAATCTAAAACACCATCAAATTCAGGCAATGGCACTTCAATGGAAAATTTGTCTAAGTGTCAACATGAGGAAAATTTTTTCATGCTTCCACTGCTAGGGCTACACTCTAGAGTGTAGCCAATGTAGCATGTAACATAGAACCAGATCTGCAAAATTTTCTAAGTGTTGACAATAGCTGCAAAAGTTTTTATAAGTGTTGTACTACTCTCCCATTCTCCTTGCTATGCTCTAGAGTGTAGCCAACATAGCACTCACTTTAGTGGCCAGTTTGCCTAAGTGTCAAGCTAGAAGTTGTCAAGCTAGCTTAGAATGGAAGAGGCATTTGGTAGATTTTCTAACTCCTGAAGCTACCCCTCTTACTATGTTACTAAGCGTACTTGGTGTAGTAAGAACAAGGATTGCAATTTTTGCTAGATTTTTCTAAGTGTCCATGCTACACCCTATCCCTTCCTACTATGCTCATGAGCATAGCAGCATTGGACTTCAACTTTTTGGCAAAATTTGCCTAACTTTTGGGCTACGCTCTAGAGTGTAGCTAGCATAGTAACATGGAACTACCTCCAAAAGCTTCCAAACCTTAGCATAAGCCTTCATTCTAGCTCCAACACTCCTCTAACAAGCAGGATCAACAACTTGCACTTTCTTTGCATCCCCTATATCCCAAAATTGTTCCTACGCTTGATCCCACTCAAAAGAGGGGAGAACATAGTCCTAGAGCATAGTCTCCAAATTGCACTATTTTGCATTATTTGTAGGTATATTGCAATCTGTTTGACTTGGGCACATCCAATCTTGGTAGCGTAGTCATAATCTAGTAGTCTCTTGGGGTTCAATGAAGCATATCAAAGTAAAGCACTAATTGCTCTAGTGGAAGCATAACAGAGGTTAGCATAGCCACACCTACCTCCTTTTCCATGTGGTGCTTGATTCACACTTCATGCTAACCCTAAGCCTATAAATACCCCTGCATTCTAGACTCTAGGGGTTGGTAATCAATTTTAGTGGTGGGCATTTGAAGCATTTGGTTGGCAAATTCAAGTAGCAGTTGGCATTTTTAGAGTACCACTTGGCATGCGAGGCACCTTAAGCACCCCGCATACTAGAGCATATCAACATGTTGGCAACACCTTTGCATCCCATTCAGCACTGTAGTGCACCACAACTCATAGGACACCGTAGCAACCAACCCAGTAGGCACAGGCTCCATAGTGTATGTCAATCTTCATCTTGGGACATCCCAAAGACTATGGCTATGCTGCTACTATGCCTATTTGTACATTGCATACCTTCTCACCTCTCCTTTGTAATTGCTACACTCCCCATTTAGGGTGGTGCCATTCTCTCTCTTTCAAACTCCTCCACACTTTTAAGCATTTTTGATGCATTTTTCTTTGACATTTCAGTGTTGCATTCACATCTCCTTGCTACTTTACATGTTTTTGCATGTTTGCACTATCATCCTTACGTTGGGAAACCCTACTAGACTTAGGCTTAGTCAGCCCTAGTATGGTCGAAAACATCATTAGAATGCTTAGCATTATTTTGCAATGTCAGCACCCACAATTTGGCTAACAATGCCACCCCCTGGATGCTCTCGATATCCCAGTTGCAGTCGACAAAGTCCTTGTTTGATCAACAAGACCATCCAAGGCACTCTACCTCTATTTTTCAACAGAGGCCCTCGCACGGAGGTGGGGTTGAGGCTATGCATCTACAAACCCCTAGTTGTTCTAGCCATTGACATTTTTAGTCACTACAAGACCCATGAAGTTAAGGTCCCATATGTCAAAGGGCTTTAGTGGTTAAATTCGCCATTGAGGACCTTCCATTTGAGTGGTCATCCTACCATCTCATTGATAATGTTCACAAGATCAGACAAATTGGTGGGCATCCCTAAATATTATAGGCCAATAGTATTCTACCATTATGATTTTTATGGCTATGCATCTCCCTGCATAGTGGCCTTTGCAAGGCCCTTCTTAAGCATCCTTGAGAATGTGTAATTGATCTTTATTAGGGACATACCAATGAATCAGACCATTGGTGCACACCTTGTAGAGGNGTGGTCAATGATCACATTCTTGGTCCCTTTTCGATCTACCATTGTGAGATTAAATTCCTAAAAGATCACAAGTCACTATATGATAAGAGGGCTCACGATCAACTTGTTCATTAGGAAGCAGATGGCACTATGGTCTATGTGCACAAAAACTTTATAGCCAAGCACATAGTGCCTAAACTTTTTAAGGGCATACACCACTTCCATTAGTTCTTTTTCAATTGTGGTGTAGTTTAATTATGCTCCCACAATGCTTCTACTAGTATAGTGGATGTAATATGGATGTTATTTATCATCCAACTATGTAAGCATCACTCCTAAAGCATAATTATATGCATTTGTCATTATGTGAAATGGTCTAGACTAGTCTAGTGCCTATAGAATTGGAGTTTTTATGAATTTTTCCTTCAACTATTGGAATGCATGTTCGCATTTCTTGGTCTAGATGAATAAAGTATCTTTCTTTGTAAGCTCGACCAATAACTTTGTAGTCTTAGAGAAATTCTCTATGAATCATCAGTAATAGCCAATATGTCTAAGGAATGATTAGACATCTTTAATTGTCTTTGGCTGGCATGTTATTTCTTGGATGACCTTTATCTTCTCTAGGCCTACCTTAATCCCTTCCTGTGAAATTTGGTGCCCTAATACTTTACCCTCTTGAACCATTAGATGGATTTTTTGCCAATAAAGCCTAAGGTTTGTTTCAACACATTTTTTCAAAACCTGATCAATGTGATCCAGGGCATGCTCAAATGTAGCCCCATAGGTACAAAACTCATCCATGAATACTTCTATCCCACTACCAATATGTTGTTGGAAAATACTAAGGACTAGGTGTTGAAATGTTACAGGGGCATTGCATATACCGAATGAAATTTTACAATATGCAAAAGTTCCTTAGGGACATGTGAATGTTGTCTTGGCCTAATCTTCTAGTGTAAGTTGGATATGGTTATAGCCACTATAACCATCCAAGAAACTATAATAGCAATGCTCGAAGAATGTGTCCAACACTTGGTTCACAAATGACAATGGAAAATGATCTTTAAATATTACCATGTTCAACAACCTAAAGTCGATGCAAACCCATGACCTGCCACCTATTTTAGCATAATTACGAGTGGGCTAACCTAGTCACTATCTATGATGGAATAGATGAACCTTGTCTTGAGTAGTTATTCTAGTTTCTCCTTGATGATTTGCTTCAATTTTGGGTTCAGTCACCTCTACAGCTGCCTTCTTAGCTTCATGGTCAGGTCAGTGTAAATGTGATGTTGGCATATCCTTGGATTGATTCTTGTCATCTTAGGATATGACCAAGCAAAGGTTGTTGGCCATTTGTTACCACCTTTAATAGGCTCTATTTTTGTTTAGAAGTAAGTTTTGCATTGATTATGATTAGTTTACCATTATTTAAAAATGCATATTCCATGCTAGCTAGTAGAGTTTTTAACTCTAGGGGCTCCTACTTGAAGTTATTAGGGATTTCCAACTCTTCCCAATAGGTATCAGTATCTTCATTATTAAAGAGTTGGTGATGAAGTTGCTCAAGTTCATCCATGCTTTCAACATAAGAACATGTTAGGCTCTCGATTGGTTCCATGCATAATGTGCTACTATTTAAGTTAGCTATCAACCATTAGGTGCCTTCTATTTTGTGGCTATTGCATACAAATAATTTTGAATATTTGTTTCTTGCGCACACTGATTACATGCTTTAATATATGTATTTTTGATGGACCAAATCTTTTGCACATAATTACATCCATTATCATTGTACATGATGCATGAAATACACTTCTTTTCTAGCCTTCCAAATTAATTTTCTTGGAGATTTCCAAGGAGAGGTCCCTTATGTCCATACATGCATCAACCATGCTTAGCCATGCTCTTCCCATAATGATGAGGAAGTCACCTTTGTAGTTTTCGACCTTGATCACTAGAAAATAGATAGGATAGGAAAACCCACTAACTATGGTCACAATGTCCTCCACTAATCCCAGAGAGATAGTAATTGATTGCTTTGCTAATCCTAAATAGATGTTGCTCTTCTTGAGAGGTAGCAGGTCCCAAGCTTTGTACATAGTACTCATATGGATCTAGTTGCTTGTAAGGGTATTGTTGCCTTGGTGGTGGCATTCCCCACAATTGTGGTTGGTGCCACTATTGGTATTGTTCATATGGTTGTGGTGGAGCTCCACTTGGGTAGTAAGCTTATTGTTGTTGGTGGAATAACCTTGGATTGCCTTGAGAATAAGTCAATCATCTAGATACTTGCCTCCATGCAAGTCAAGGATTCAATGTGTACATCCTAGACTCTTGTAAGTGTGACACCATAGGGAAACACCCTTTTGGATGTTTGTATTGATAAATGTCATATCCAGTATCATCATTAGAGTTAGTTTTCACAACTTCCTCAATGGCAGCAGCTTTGCCCTTACCTCTCTGGTAAGCACATCCAGTATCTTTCCCCCTCCTATGGTCACGATCACTAGTTTGTTCTTTGGATGCCTTAGCAATTTTCATAGTAGTTTGAAACTTTTCATCCAAAGAGTCCCATAATTTATCAACCTTTTCTGAAATTTTAGAAATAGTTTTTTGAATAGGCAAGGTTTTCTTATTCACCACTTTGTCGAGTGGTGACTCCTCCTCATCACAACACCAAACCTCTCTTTTTTGGATGGAAGGGTCTCTTTTATACTCTTTTGTACTTTCCCTTTTTCATAACTCATCTTCCTCTTTTACTACCTACTCTATAAGCCTTTGGATCTAATGAGATCTTAATTTAGATAGTCTCCCTTGGGCATAAATCCTTATAGTTCTTCTAGTTTTGGAATTGAGCCCATCTATGATGTGGTGAAGCTATTCCCTTTCAGAATAACAATGGCTAGGGCATCAATGTAAGAGTGAATAGTATCTACCCATGGTGGAATCCAAGGGTTCATGTGTTCCTTATTTCCAGCCTTAGATTTTCCTTCTTAGGTTAGACACTCTGAAGTATGTCTGGTATTTGTCATTAAATAGCTCTAACATTGTATTCCATTGGTGAATGGATTCTGGCTCCAATAGTTGGTACCAGCTTTTAGCTTCCTTGATGAGTGTCCTGGGGAAAAGCTTGAGTTTCTACTAATCATTTTCAATGTTCTATAAGGCATAAGCATTGTGGAAATCTTGTAGATGTATTTTCAAATCAAAGTTGTATCCCCCTCAAATCTTGGAATATTATTCATGTCTAGGCACTTGAGCTAGCTATCTCTCACATGCCTGGTTGGGATCTTTACTACCTCTACAATGTTGAGCATGCTTCAAGTCATCAATAGAGATTCATCATCATCATTATGTTGATGATTCCAATGATGGTTTTTGCCACCTCTGCATTCTTGATGGCTATGATGGTCATTGTTGTCTTGTTGATCACCTTCATCATGATTATTTCAACGATGGCTTTTATGAGCACCAGTAAATGAAGAGGAATGTTTAGAATTTGATGAAGAGGATGAAGAGGAAGGTGGACCACCACCATCACTGTGATGTCCATCACCACCTCTTCACTCATTACAATCACCATCTTTAGATCCCTTGCCATTGTGATGTTTACCTGAGTCCCTACCTTGACTATCACTTTTTTTTTAACCTAGTTTATGAATAGTGGATCATAGGGTTAGGGCCACACCCTCATTACCAAAAATAGGGGGTGAAGAATCTTCATGTTGAGAACCATCAAAGGGAGGATCCTCATTGTCATCTTGATTTAGAAGGAAAAAGGATTAGTGAAATGTTTTCCCTTTGCAAGCTCATGGTGCTTTACCTGATGTTGATCTCACTTGCATTGTGTTTCAATGGGATGGTAGTTCTGAGTGTCATGACCATTCACAATGTATTCCTTGTGAAGATTTGAGATGCCTAATGTTTTAAGGATTTGAAGCAGCATCCCAGGCATGGATCAGTCAGGGGGAAATATGATGTTGCCCTCCATATCACACCATTATAGTTATTCATCTTGATGTAGGATGAATTTGAAGTTTAGTACATACTCATCTAGATGAGTATATACCACTTTTCCCTCTTGTGGGATCGATGGTTTAACATCTTCACACCTATGAGAAGAAGAAATTTTGCAACAAAGAAAATAGTTAGTGTGCTTTTGTAATTGAATGTCATTCAAGAGTGACGTTAACCTTGGGTTTATCCAAAAATATTAATAGTGTTCACTAATTTTAGATAGTGCATATTTCAACAAATAAAGTCCTTGAAAATAGTGCTAATGATGAATGGCAAGGTACCCCCATGCCCAACCATATGAATCATAAAGCGTTCATGTGTGATCTGGTCAAATTCTATGGACTTTATAGTTTCTAGTACACTAGTCTTCTAGGAAGTGAACCTTGCCCTAAGGTCATTCGTTGTCTTTTCGATTACACTTTTGAAACATAATGGTATGGTTAAGAGTAATCGAGGCATGTAATTTTTTATCATTTTGTGTTTTATGATTTTGGTGCTTGAAAGAAAGATAGAATAATTTAATAACTAATTTGATTCAACCAATGAACTAATCTATAACTAATTCTAACATAAGCATCTATTCCCATTTTCTATAAATGTCCTCAACCCATGTATCCACTGCTGGATTACCAAGCGCTATGCTATTGGGTGTACCAAGCAATAACGCTACTCATATTACCAAGCAAATACATGTTACGCTCGAAGTAGTCATACTTATGTACTTAACCTATTTAGCTTAATTGATTTAAGTCTGATTTGGCTTAATTTAGTCTAATCGATTGAATATTTAATAAAAATAATGAATGCATAAATAAAAAATTTAAGCTATCTAGAATGCTGCAAGGTTTATCAANATGGAAATAAATATGACCTTCTTGATAAACCTTGCAGCATTCTAGATAGCTTAAATTTTTTATTTATGCATTCATTATTTTTATTAAATATTCAATCGATTAGACTAAATTAAGCCAAATCAGACTTAAATCAATTAAGCTAAATAGGTTAAGTACATAAGTATGACTACTTCGAGCGTAACATGTATTTGCTTGGTAATATGAGTAGCGTTATTGCTTGGTACACCCAANGACATATTATAATACTACAATGCATATAGGCCTTATGGGATGATAAAACCAAGCTATCTAGGTCACTAATGTTGCTAGTTTAAGGTTGTAGTACACCATGGTACTAGTTTAAGGCCTCGACAAGCTGTGTTTCTAGTTTAAGGTCATAGCAAATTGCTGAAAGCAGGCTCGCTTGTTGATGATTTTTTTGGCTACATGTAGTATGGCTTTAGACAAGTATGATTAACCGGGTTGGCTAGTTCATTGCCATTCATGTTAGCTATCCTAAATGCTCGATCACCATAGGCTTTGGTGATAAGAAAGGATCCCTCCAAGTTGGTTGAGAATTTGTCCACATGTTCATAGATAGCTTTGAGAACTAGGTCACCATCCATGATCTTACACTTGGTTAAGTTATGATGATGTTGCTGCTTCTACCTCTCTTGATAGTGTTTGATAAGAGTAAGTGCTTGCATATGTTGATCCTTCATTGAGTCCAGGACTATTATCTGTAACTCCTTGTTCTACTTGTCATTAATGAACTTGATCAAGGCTACTAGAAGTAAAGGCACCTACAATTTAAGATGTAAAATAAGTTTAGAACCATAAACCAAGATATAAGGGATCATAGTAGTTGTTGTGTGATAGGTTATTCTATATGCCTATAGTGCATGGACAAGCTGCTCATGCCATTTGCACTTGATATTGTTGAGAATCTTTTTAAGTAAGTTGATGATGGCTTTGTTGCTTCCTTCTACTTGTCCATTGGCTTAAGGGTCATAAGGAAATGAGAAAGAATGCTTAATGCCTAGGTCATGGCAAAAAATATTTTGTTTTTTGGCTGCTAAATTATGGCTCATTGTTTGGAACTATGGTCATGGGTATGACAAAGCAAGCTACAATGTTATCTAGGATGAATTTTTTGACTTGCAGCTTCCATGCTGAGGTTTCTACCACATCCAAACTACCTGCAGCTTCCATGTTGAGGTTTCTACCACATGGAGGGAGTAAAGACAACATTGGATTCCTTGGGAGTTTTGGCTAAAATAATGGCTTTCAACTTGCAACAAAAGCATATCTAGTTGTAAAATTGGTTTCAAATTTCACCAACGTTGGGCCTCTAATTGCTTCCACGCTAGGTATGGCAGAGGGGGGAGGGGGAAAGAAGGGGGGTGAGATGATGGTATTCTCACACCTCCTACCTCAACATTATTTTTTTGGGACAGGGGGGGTGTGGGGGAAAAGGGAGGTTGAAAACCCAAAGTGAGAAGTTAGTATTTTTCCACTAAAATAGGTTCCAGGCAGTTGCTAATTCTCTTATCTTGGAAAAATGAGGGGGGCGGGGACATGAAGTCAACTCATAGATGAATTGAACTACCCACTTTTAGAAGCTGGAAAATAAAATTTTGGTAATAAAAACAATGGGAGAAAGAGATATCAACATTGGCTTTGGGCCTTAAAAATTATAGCAAGTGCTATGAAAAACCAAAGCCCAACCACTTGCAACTTCCACGTTGCAGTTTTGGTCATGGGGGGGTAGGGGGGAGAAAGGACAACATTGATTCTTCAAAGGTTTTGGCTGTAAAACATGAACGCAAAACTTGCAAATGGAAATGAAGATAATAGATTTGACTATAGAATTTAGGTGAAGGCCCTCCTTCTAGTGCCAAGAAACCTATTATGATTGAAAATCTTAATTGTTGGAATGGGAAGGAAACCAAGAATCCTTGGTGTAAGAAGTTAATCAACCACAAATCCCTAAGGCCTTCATGATAAAAATGGGATTCAGGGTGTCTTGGTTGGTCCAACAAAGCAACTAGGGAATTGGAAAATGCAAAACATGGAAATATAAATAGATCTGAATAATGCACAAATAATAACTTTATTTTTTAATACAAAACTCAAAACTTAAAACTTTATTAAGAAAAGAGTAAAAAATAAGTTAGAGAAATGTGTACAAGTGATGCTTAGATAAGAAAAGGAGTAGATCTACTCCCTTTGAAATGTATCCCTTTGAAATAAGTGAGATCTACTCCCTTGCATGTGTTTTTAGTGTAGAAAAATGTCTACCCCCCATAAAACCCATCAAATTGCCTTTTGGCATTTCAAAGGGCATTTTGGACCTTCCCAAGCCCAAATATAGATACTAGGTGACTTTGTTCACTTAGGGAATGAGACTTTGACCACTTATGAAGCATTTTTCAACCCCAAAAGTATAAAGTATGTAAAATTGTCCATTGTGGGTTGCAACTTTCGCATTTAGAATGAAATTTTACCTTAGGTTTCATGGGGTGAAAGCTACATGATGAAGATTAGTTACAAAATGCAAAATTTTGTGGTACTTCATACTCCTAAATGGTGAATTATGTAGTTATAAGTTGTTGTCTTCCCAATCCACTTGTGTTAATCTATGCATACAGTTATGTGTCATTAAAGCATAAGATATTTATTTTTATACTTTTTATTATTTTATATCTTGTTTGCCAAATGATTAAATGAATAAATATTTAATAATTAAATTAACTAAGTAATTAATTACTTCATTAACTAACTATCCAAATGTAAAGCTTATGTTTTAAGTATATACTATGGACCTATATTAATGCTACTGGGTTACCAAGTGTTTAAAGTAGAGTATATGTACACATCATGGACCTATATTAATGCTACTGGGTTACCAAGTGTATACTACTAGGTATACTAACTATCCACTGCTAGGATTACTAAGCATTAATATATTATACTCAAAGTGATTGTACTTACATTTCTTACAAATAATAATATTAATCACTTAAAGACAAGAACATGTAAAGTAAATTTCTAAAAAGTATAATTATGCTAGTCTAAATGTTGTAATGAATAGAGAAAATCTTGATTTTATTACCATCCATGCAAATGTATTCATGTACATATGCACTTGAATAAAATGTTGTATAATCTACAACAATTTAGAGGAAAAATATTCTAACTCTCATGGAAGAATACTACAAGGATTTAGTAAAGGCTAGGATTGAAAGGTGTCATCAATTCAAGGGGTATGCACATTTATATAGGCAATGTATGCATCAATGTCAAGTAGCTGTGTCAACGCATCATAGGATGCATTGATGGGGATATGTCGATGGGGTTGCATCGATGGGCATGCATCGACCCATCTTGTCCTATTGATGGTTCATCAAGTATGTTGGGATATTATTTTGAAACTCGATATGGTTAGGAATAAATTAAGTTCTTCCACTAAACTTTTAAAAGTAATAAGTGATGCCTAATATTATAATAATTAATAATAATGATAGATAGTACCTAATAATTAATAAAAGAGTGCATAAAAATAAAAATTTATTAATAGCCATATGAGATGAGGTGTTACATTACTAGAGTTTATGATCAACATTGCAACTAGGGCCTTGTGGTTATAATTTATAAGTCATGACCCCATGCCACGCATGGGAGGGTTAGAATCAACAATGCTTAATTAGAAAAAAAAAGAGAATTTTTATCTAAGAATAATACGAACATTTTTTATACATGATAACAAAGAAGCCCACAAGTTTCTAGAAATATTTTTAATGAAAATTATATTCATCATTTACCTTTTATTTTCATGAAATATGTACATTCTATAATAATCTCTTTTTAGGAGAAGTTATTAATTATCATTTTAATTCTTAACATGATTCTATATAATTTATTCTAAATGAAGTAACAAAAGATATTAATAAATTGGAAACTACATAAGTTTATTCTAATAGTTTGTATATGCTTAAATCAATAGGAACTTTTAATTATAAAGAAATGTATCATCAACTAAACTTGATTATGAAGAATAACTTGAGTCAATAAGGAAAAATTAGCAAGGTAGTGTTTTTATATAACAAGGTGATAAAAATAATTTGAAAAACTATTGTATGATAGTTGTAAGTCATATTTTTGCTAAGTTGTTAGGCACTATTCTTGAAAAAAGATTTAGTACTTGGATAGAAAATAATAACATAAGAACAATGTGTTAGGATAGTTTAGAGTGAAGCCATTCCACAATTGATCACTTAGTTACACTTAGAAATTGTATGGAAGCTACAAAAAATCCTAACAAAAAAATTTTATTTACTTTGTTGAATTTTCAAAAGCATATGATAAAGGAATCTATACAAATTTATGATTGCATCTTAATAGTTTATGCATCTCTATAAAGTTATGTTGATGGTAGAAATAAAAAAGTTATATGAAGAACAAAAATACATGTTCAAGATTAAAAGACTAAATCACAATCAAAGTCTTGAACATTAAAGGAGAAGAGGTATTAGACCCAAAAAAAAAAAAGAATAATAATAAGAAAAAAAATTAGAGTACATCATATTATTGAAGAGAGAGTCTAAAGAAAAAGCCCAACAGTTTTGGGGATCCTTTTTAGGTTTTCATTAGTATAACTAATCTTGAAAAACCTCCCCTAAACGATTAAGCCTTACCCTTATTAAGAAATATCATCATGGGTTTTCACTTCTTACTAAAGGGTTTCTTTTTAAAAGAAGGAGAAAGTTTATTAGAGAAAAAAAAATACATTGATTAGAGATAAAGAATAAATAGCAATAAAACCTAAAAGCTTTCCATTCATGAGCCTCTAAAATAAAAATAAATTAATATTTTTAAAAAATTCATTATTTCGCTTTCTTTTGAAGCTTTTTTGCTTGAATTTATAGCTAAAAATTGACATATTTAATAATTTGATGTTTGATACTTGAAGAAAAGTCACAATTATACTCTTGCTACTAGAAAATAACTACACAATCAAGCTTCCAAATAGGGTAGATAATTAATGGTCAAAGATAATTCCAAATACAAAGAAATGAAGTAGATAATGTAGGCTGATCACCAAGAATGAGTTCATTGATGCTTGGTTGGAAGTTGCTACAAATTCTAGATGTCCATTTCCAAGCATGCTAAGCAACAAGACAATCAAAAAAATATAAGAAAATGAGTACATATCTACAAAGAGGACATTAAAGAAAAAAAATTTCTCATATATTTAAGATAAGTGATAATAAGAAGACCTCAATCAATAAGATACTAACAAAAATAAAAATTTAACAAAATATAAGAGATCTTCAAATATCTTTCATTTTCCTCATTCAAAAGTATGATGATAATTGCATTTTCTAGGCCTTATTGAATTTTTTATAAATAAAATTATTCTTTGTATCAATCTCATAAATAACTTTCAAATTAAAAGGAAAAACATATCTACCATTATTTCAAACCATATTTAGAAAATCTTGATGTAAATTATTGCAACTCTAAATAAATTCTCAACATTAGAAATTAATTTTTTAAAATTAATTTTTCTCTTTCTATTTAAACCATAGAGGTTAGAAGGTTCATTTCAAGTAATCCATCTATTATTCATACATAGAAAAGTAACTACAATGGTACCAAATTTGCTTTAAGAAATACATAATCTAGATACATTAGTAGCCCAAGCTCCTTCATTAAAAGGAAGCCACAATGAGCTTATTTACTTAAGCATATCTTCTTAAACTGTAATATGATTGTAATTCTGATATCTACAAAGCTTGTACCATGTGTTCCTAATTTTTTTATGAATTAGAGAACCAGGAATAGAAATGGCTTGAGGAAAAAGAAGATACTGAACAAAATTATTAAATGACTAATGAGTTGTGATTTGATGGGTGAACGTCACGTCATCTAGACCTTGCCTATAAATACTGCACTTGGGCTTCCAAATGAGATAGCTTAGATTTTACAATTTCTTTTTTTTTTAAGTCTATTATTCCCAATGCATGCCCACAGTGTAATGTTTGTAATCATACAACACCTTTGTTCGAGTGTGACATACTTGGACACATTACATGACTAGCAATAAAGATCAAGATTACTTCCATCATTATAACATCCACTTAGCTTAATATTGTTATTTTGATCATTTAATGCTTTAATGCTTCCTTAGTTAAATATTTCCATTTATTGTTATTTATTATTCCTACTGTTAAGTAGAATGTGTACACCCTAATCACGAGTGTTTAAGTGTAGATACTTGGTCACCAAAGGTGTATCATTTAGCATAACCAGTGATGTACATTTGGTAAACCCAAAAGTAGCCTCACGAAGTCCAAGACATGTACAAATAATTAAGAGTGGATACCATAGCCTTAGGCTAATTTAGACTTTGTTTCCATTATTTCTTATTTAATCAATTTATCTCTTTTTGTTATGAGGAGTAGCATAGCATAAAACTAGGAACAACATCATATGCCTCACTTTGGACATAACCATACATGACAAAGCTACCATTAGTCCAAGTGGGAAGACAATGAACTACGACCAAGGAATAATGATCTAGATGCCACAACTAATCCCCTCCATGGAATTCGACTAGATTGTGTGTGAAAGCTTGTGATTCATATGGTTGAGTGTAGGGGCACCTCGCTGCTCATTAAAGACTAACTATTATCATTCTTAGGTTTTCCTTGCATAAGTCTATTTTTCAAAATGATCATTTAAATCTCATTTCCATTAATGTGCTTTACAATTCATTTCCTACAAGAAAAATACCCTAGTTATAACAATTAATAAGACCAAGTCCTCCATCTTTCCTACTACTAATGCAAATATCCTAAGCAACTTTATAAAAAAAAATTTCTATATTGTTTAATAAACTAAAGAAATCAACCAATAATATGATCAATTCTCTCATAAGAAGTTTTATAAGAAACCCAACATCTAGAGTAATAAACATGAGTTGATTAAAGTATTTTCTTAATAATTAAGACTTTACCAACAAGAGTAAGCATTTTTTTTCTTTCCATTTATCAAGCTTCTTTTCAATTTTATCAACCACATAATTTCAAAAAATAGTAAGATTAGGCTTTAAGAAAAGACATTCCTAAATTTTTTCTTTTGTGATTTTCCAAGATTTGAGAGTAACCCACTCATCAATATTACCATTACAATAAACAATATTATTTTACCAATTGATTCGAGAGCCAAATAACATGTAGTAAACTTCCACTCTAGCTAAAAGAGTATTGATAAGTTACAAAGAATTGTTGATCATTAAAAAAAGAATTATTTGCAAAGTGCATACTAAGTAAGTGCATACCTTGATCATCAACTAAAATTTCCTTAATGAAATATCATAATGTTGATTAGGTTAATGTAAATCTACAATAATAATAAAAAGATAGGGAGCTAGAGGACAATCTTGACAAAATGAACATTAAAGAGAAAAGAAGGAACTTAATTCAAAATTAGTAGCAACTTGAACATTACCTTTAGTGAGCAAGGTGTGGATAATTTGAATAAAATAATTATCAAATCCCAGTATATACAGACAAAAAATAATGCAATTCTATCTAATCCTGTCATAAGCTTTAGCATAATCCAAGTTAATAAAAGCAATGTCTTGGTTAGTATGAGAAGCCCACTTCATCCCCTTCCAAGTTACAATAACATTATTTTAGATATCTCTACTTTTAACAAAATTATTTTGATCAAATCTAATGATATCTTTAATAACCTTTTGAATTCAGCAAGTCATGCATTTAGTTAAAATTTTATATAAGTATTGTTAAGAAGAGAAATAAGCCTCTAATTACCAATATGTTGAATATTTTCATTCTTAGGAAAAATATGAATCACACTTTTATTAATATTTTTACCAAGAGAAACTATTAATGTAACATCTGGCACCCCAAGGAATTTTTTCAGATCTAATGGATCTAGGGTAGAAGACCTAGGGAATATGCCTCTAAACAAGCAAGCAATCCTTATATGGGAGTATGCAGTGCAACAAGTCCTTAACAAGAGGGAATACAGCTTAAGGAGAACCTCTAAACTTTGAATGAGGACTTAGCAAAGTACATAAGCAACCCTATACACATTATCGATGGAAGGGGAGATGATGTATCTACAAGGGACACCTCATCCCTAAAGCCCTCACGATTTGGTACAAGGTTTAGCAAGGTACCACATCAGAATTATCAAATCCTAGTTGCCAAAATATCTATGACCATCATAGAATTAGGTCCATGTAGTTCTCCAAGTAAGGATAGTATGAAGAGGACTTAGAGGAGGATGCAACAGGAGGGAGTCCTACTACTAACTTGGTGCCACCAAGCTAGGATGGATTTTCTAACACTTGATTGCTACTCAAGGGTGCATCAAAATGGTCCATGGTCCCCAAACCATGGGGAGAGACTAAGAGAACCTTCATCTTGGGACCTCTTGCACAATCCTTTCCTAAATAAAAGAAGTGATGTCCTTGGAGCAAAGCATAGGATAACCTTCAAGAGTACACTTCAAGTATGGGTTTGGAGCTCTGTCAATTCTATTGAGTTCATCAACTCAACTAACACTAGGCTTAAAGGAAGGTATCAACCCTAATACTTGGTACATCCTTCCATCTAAGGCCTTGCATGAAATGCAAAGGGCACTTGGAGGAACCCAAAAACTTTCCCTACTCTATGATAAGAGGGATAAGTCAAACCCAAAGGGCAAACATCTCTAAGGTATTTCCTAGATTCGTCCCTTAATCAAGTATAGAAACTTCTATTCTTGCATAGATCCATACCTATGTAAGAAGCCATGTGCTTCTTCCACAAGTTCATTCAAGGTCCATCCTAAATGGCTTCTTGGCACTCATCAATTATTTTTTTTTCATCAATTTTGAAGGCTTAATAGGATCACTTTCAACCCTGATGATGAACTTGGGAAACCATATCTAAAATAGAGAACATGCTCCCAATGAGTCATGTCTTCATAAGTAACTCAAGCTTGCAAGAACCATAGGTTCTATCTCTATCATCAAGACCCATGGGGTCTTGCTAGTCTAACCATCAATAGACTAGATCACCATGAACATACCATCAACATATTTTCTTTTCTTTTTATACATCAACCACTATCTAGGCTAGTGGAAATGAAGTTGAGCATGATCCCCCTTTGAAATAAGGTTCAAAGGCAAATCTCTTGAACTTGACCTTACTATCCACAAATGTACTAGCATCATAATCCACATTTGCATCAGCCAACATGATATTCCAGATTCACAACAAGGGAGAAGGTCCAAAGTTTTCTTAGAAAACTTCTCCAAGATGATATCATAGCATCCTAGCCTAGTCTATCATCAACATCCTTTGAGTATGTCTAACATCAAGAATGTCTGCTTGAATGCTTGGACAAGTGGAGGACAAGTTAGGCAGCCAACCTCAAGATAGTCCTCCACACACATGTTTCATGTCAACTAGTTCCACATGATCTATTACAACTGTCATATCCTATTTATGGGAAATGATTAGCTACACTCGCATATTATAGCTTAGCCTTCCCACTCCAAGAGGTGGGACAAGCATTGTTTTATGAACAATTAGTCCACAAAGCATGTAGAATCACATATAAGGATAATCACTATCATATGTTTCTAGCGAACATCTAGGTCCCTAAAATCTGATTTTTCCTATTTAAATTTTCCTATCATGCCAAGAATGATCAAAACTCATGATCAACATATCTGCTTGTATTTTTGAATTGGAAGTTAAGATCCTCATTAGAAGGTTCCTTTCGTAGGCCAGGACAACAACCTAACTATGCCATAGCCATGGTACACATCAAATTAGTTCACATAGTCAATACAATCATATTGTCCAACTACTAGCAATTTAGGGAAGACATAGATTTGTAGGCCTTACCCACATTCGATTCCATCTCAAGGTTCAACTCAAAGAACCAAAGAGTTCATTCCCAAACTTTCATAGAGATGAGTTTCATTTCACCATAGGAGGTCTAGGTTTCCATTTCATATGTACCAGTCCATCCCATTTACAACATTTGTGGTGTATGAGGCCATACCACTATCTATTACCATCGTATACAAACCAATAACCTTGAGAGTTATCAAGAATAGTTTGCCCATAGAAGGACTAGGTCATCAAGACAATTTGAAATTACAACAAATGGGCATTACCAACATCAACTACCAACCCAAAACAATCCACAATTCATCTCCAAAGGATTTACAATAAGGAAGGTCTACCAAAGGACTCAAAACAAGGAAGTCCCTCTTAGAGCCACACATTTGAGAGAGTGTACATGAGATCATACCTTGCTTACAAGAAAAGATGTATGTGCAACAAGCCTACTTCAACCACATGGTCTTACAAAGGAGATTCCATGAATTCAAATGTGGTAACAATATCATATCTCTGAAAAATAGTCCTCAAAATTTAGGCACATGGGACCATTTCTTAGAACAAGTCCCAAACACCAACTACTTTTGAATCCCATCTAGAAGAACAACTGTCTTGATACAACCTACATTGTTCTGTCAACAATCGAAGAAGGTGTCCATCAAAATGGAAAAACAGGCCACACCATTTGGCTAAAGAGCCACTATGAAATAGAGTGCATGCTTATTTTATCCTACAATAGAGGTTGAAACACTAAAATAATCCATGGTACACTAGTGATATGAGGTGATACACCATAGCGCATATAAGCACCATAAGCCCCAAGTCATGAGAGTGTAGGCTTAAGTGTTTTACAACACATAGAGGTCCACCATGTAGGGCGTCCAAGAGAAATCAATGATTTTCATAATTGTAATACCATTTGCTCAAGGATGGATCATCATCCCAGTGCTTGCAAAAACTGCCCCCAAAGACCACATCCAACCATGGGAGAAAGAGTCTAGGTACTAATACCTAGAACTCATCTCTACCCTACCTTTGATTTGAATATTTGATCTGCCATTGCAATTCACATGGCCACCATGAACCATCCACTAACAAGATCAAGTCCATCAAACTAATTTATTGAATTTTAGGCACTAACAAGTGGACAACTGATCCACATAGGGAGACAGCATCTAGCACTTCTATGTGCATGATTTTTCAAAGTTGAATACATCACAACATTACAATATCACATACTCAAAGGTAGAAATACATTTGGTAAATATAATACATGATATTCGAGAATGCTACCTAAGCCTAGAAGGCTATAGGAGAAACTCCGCAAGCCCATCCTAAGTTGAAGGTTTTTGAACACCAAGAGCAATACTAAAGCTACATCATGCTATTCTGAGAAAAACCTATCTCTATCTCTACATGTAGATAGATAACTATATCACTGCACCCACTACAAAATTTCCATCAAAAGAAAATGAACTAGGACACAAACACAATGATTGAATAACATAGAATGCCATATGAGAATCCATCACTAGCTATAGTGGGATCTCAAGGCATTGGCCACTCCTAGACCACCAATATCTAGCATGGGCAACGATACTATTCTATGCCATCTGCTAACCTAATATTTGTAGGATCTAGGATGGACCACCATCCTCTGTTAGTGCCCACCTAGCACTAAGAGGCAAACAAATCATGATGTACCAACTGCTTTACCATAACAAGGGTATTGATAAATTCACAACCCAATGTTGGGATTCCGAGATCATGTAACCAATTCATGAAGGTCTCGAGAGCACTTATCTTCCCCAAAGACATTGTGCTCACAAAATCCACTAAGGTCACTACTATCCACATCTTTATACCTGTGCTACCTACAAGGTTGAGATAATAGCTCAAAAATAGAAGAGTTAGCAAGAACATGATCAATACATCAACCTCATACACAACCATCAAGCATGATCACACAATAGAGAAATAATGATCTCATAATACCATAGAGAGCAAGACCTCAGTAATAAGCATAGAGACTAGTCATACAAAACTTGATGGGTCAATTAGATACACTCACATAAAAGAATTTACCATGAGGCACATTAAGAGAGAGAATTGGAACACTCTCAAAATTCCAAAGATTCACATACAACAAACATTCCCAAACACTAACACTAGTTTCCATTAGGATCAAAATCTCAACAAATTCACAAGAGGCATGGGCACTAGAAAATTATTATCTCATCCCAAAACATAAGGAGGAAGACTAAGATCTAGCAAATAATAGGTCTCACAACAAAGATTCATTTTTCACTATGAAGAGCAACACCAAAGAGGATGTGTCCACAATGAAAGAATCACATTAAAAGAGATGAGGTCTCCACAAGAACCATCAATAGGATGACCTACTCTAGAATATCTCCAAATCAAGATGCCTGAAGAAATGTCATCAAGCAAAGAAGCGATGCCACAAAACCCAAGGTAACACAACCAACTCAAACAAGAAAATGTAACACCCAAAAGGTCCACAATAAGGGCAATCATACCAAAGAATAATACGTTATCAAAATAAGCACCACAAAAATTTGGTCTTGGGGATGGCACACATGGCCTTGAAATGCATCCTTAACAATTCCAAATAACAGTCATCACCTAGCATAGAGTACAAAGCCTTGCGTTAACAAAGATAGATACAACAAGAGGGATGTGCACATAAAACTCAAAATGCAGCAAAGGAAGACACACCTACACAACTAGACAAACATACAATCACAAACTAAAGTGTATAAGTCTATTAGTGATGATCTTGATCCTTCCAAAGTAAGGCTCATCATGAGCACATGTCTGAACGCCCTCCATCCTAAGGTACTTGGGAACCAACATGTTCCTGTTTGTAATTCCCACACTCATTGTATCTAAGGTAAGTGGGGATGCAAGGATATTGCATCCTACACAATCCAATAAATGTCATCTCAATACATGTCATCTAGGTGGAGAGTGAAGTGGAGACAAGGTCCAATTCATCCCAAATGAACCAATGGAGACTAGAGATGAGAGCTCCTCAAGTAATAATTTATAGGCTACCAATAGAACTCTTCTCTCCCATATTGAAGTAAAATTGTAGCTAGTTCAACCACAAGTAAATCAATGGAGGACAACATCACAACACAATTGTATACATCCTCTAGCAAGAACAACACATATGGACTACTAACACCATAACATCAACCCTAGAATGAAAAGCTTAAGAGTCTTACTGATAAATCGTGGTTTGTCAGGTGCTGATATCAGATCCTTGATATCAGACCCTTGTTAACTAGGTGTTGATATCGAACCCTTGTTAACTAGGTGTTGATATCAAACCCCTATTATCGAACCCTTGATATTTGATGAGTCCCGATATCAGACCCTCGATATCGGGTACGCAATACTGTGGCCTGATAAGCAATATCGGATACATGATATTATGCTTCCTGTGTGAGCCTATAAATACATAATTGGACACATGGGAAACTAATAGTTAGTTATTATTAGAGTAGGATCTTTTTGTCAGTTTTTCCTCTCAACCCTATTTCCCCAGTGCATGCCCGTAGTGTGATGATTATAATTGTACAAAACCTTNGTTTCCCCAGTGAATGCCCGTAGTGTGATGATTGTAATTGTACAAAACCTTTATTCAAGTGTGATGTACTTGGACACACACATGATCGGTAATAAAGATCGAGATTACTTCATCATTATAGTATTCACTTAGTTTAAATTTTATTTATTTCTTTCTTACTTAATATCTCTTTACCTTCCTCTCCTACCCCTATTATTAAACATGGAATGTGTACAACTTAATCATGAGCTTAGACTCTCTTCTCCCTTTCCCTCTTAGGTTAATCAAAGTTAGTTTCCATTGTCCCTAGGAGTAGCATAGTGATAGGAAACACATCATACACATCACTTTGGACTAAACCATACGTGACAAAGCAAATACTAATCCAAGTGAGAAGATAGTGAATTGTGATCAACAAGTAACTATCTAGATATCACAACTAGTCTATCTGCGGAGTTCAACTGAATCATGCGTGAACGCTGGTATTCATATGGCTGAGTGTAGGGGTACCTCGCCACTCATCATTGGCACTGTTGCCAGGGATGGTGCTAGTTATTTAGATTAGTTGCATCATACAAGATTGTTGTAACAAAGTATTCATGATATACCTTTTAGAAAAGATATTAATTGCAAATAAGTCACACAAAAATTCACAACAATGTCTCTCTCACAAAACTATGATAATGCAACAACTAGTAAGGCAATTCATTGGAGAACCAATGAATTATATGATGATGGAGACGAAGTTTGGAGTACTCAATATAATGTAGGGGTCTCTTATGTACATAAACAAAGACAACATCGTCCCAACTCACAAATTCATAATATACCTAGTGACGATGAACCCATGTTGACCACTAGGAGCCTAATGCATATAGAAGAGGTTGTTCAAATATCCTACAGGCATCATAAAGAAAGTCATCTACCTAGGCTTAATTTAAAAAACTTTCCCAAATTTTTAGGAGGCTATGATTTAGATTTGCAACACCATCTACAAGCCTTTCATGATGCCTATGTATGGAACAATATTGATAATGGGTAGCAAAAACTTATGCTCTTTCCTCAGACACTTGTTGGCCAAGAAAAAAGTATGGTATACGTCTTGAAAACCAAAATCAATTCGACATTGGCCGAAAATGGTGGAACTATTTAATGAAAGATATCAAACCTATGCAAGAGTGTCAGCCTTGAGGAGACAAATCCAATAATGGAAACAGGGACAACATGAACCCTTGAACATGACCTTAGAAAGATACTATTCATTGTTAAACACTTGCCCAGGCCATGGATTCTTCGAGGAAAGGCTAATGTACCACATTATGGATGGGCTCCATAATGAGACAAGGGAAACCCTATGGATGTATGCTTGAGGTCAACTATATGAGCTACGAACCCATCAATTCCAATAGCTTATTAAGTGGGTAGAAAAAGAAGAAGAAGAAATGGCTAAATGGGAGAATGTTGAAAGCTCTCAATGGGATCAAAATCTCGAATTAGCAAAGTTCCATGATCATAAAGAGGAGAAATCAACTCACCTCAAGGAGGTGGAATCATCTTTGCTAATACTACAATCACTAGATGAAATTAAGGCAAAGATCAATAAGATGACAGAATGCATGCATGAAAAATGTGGAGAATATACCAACACTATTAGAGGTAGAACCATGAAAAACCAAGAAGCAGGACATAACACACTTAGATAATCAGAAAGAAGGGTTGAAGAGAATAATAACTCAACTACTAATCATACGTATCAATGTAACATTTGCCTGTATGATCACCCCAAAGGTCAATGCCCAATCTTGTCACATTTACATGAGCATTAGGGAAGAATGCTACATCTAGAGTTCGTGCAAAAATATTGTGTTCAATTACAACAGCAAAAATCCCAGTCGTGGGAGAGGCCACCCTCAAACTAGTCACACCCTTTATATCATTCGAACCCAAGCACTTATTAGGTTCAGCATCGTGTTTCCCCAACTGAGTCCACACCCTCTGCATGCATCTTTTCACTCCATGTCTATCGTTCGTAATGCAAGGCTTTGTGCTCTACACTATGTCATGACTTATTTTTGGTATTGTTGAGGATGCATTTTGAGACCATGTGTGCCATCCCAAGACCAAATCATTGTGGTCCTTATTTTGATAACCTCTAGTGCTTCAAGCATGGTTGCCCTTATTGTGGATCTTTTGTATGTCATGTTTCCTTATTTAAGCTAGTTATGTTACCCTTGGTTTTATGGCATCACTTCTTTAGTTGGTGATATTTCTTTGGGAATTTTGATTTGGAAACCTTCTAAAGCAGGTCATCCTATAGTTGATTCTTGTCAAGACCTCACCTCTCTTGTTGAGATTCTTTCTCTATGGACACATTCTCTCTGATGTTGCTCTTCGTAGCAAGAATTGGAGCTTTTTTAAGGCCTATTGTTGGCTAGACCTTAGTCTCCCTGATGTATCAGGTTGAGATAACGAATTTCTAGTGTCCATGCCTCTTGTGCATTTGTTGAGATTTTGATCTTGGTGGAAACCAATGTCAATGGATGGGAACCTACCCTACCTTCACTTGGGTAACCAAATATGACTTGCACTTTGTGTTACCCTAGTTAGGACTGGTGATTGATAGTTGGTATATCTCTAAAAATGAAGAAGTATTAAGAAATTAATATTTAATTATTCTTCAATTCTTCTCACATATATTTTGTTTGTAGAATAAGCAAGAAACAACTTCAAGTTCAAAGGAGAAATCAAATTACTAGAGCACAGGATCATAAAGAGCTAGAAAAAGATAGTGAACATGGACTCATTCGAGAATGAACAAAACCTAAGGGGGATAGATTGTCACCTTCCTATTTCCAAATGATGCTACTGCATAACAAAGCTAGTGCCTCTTCATAACAAGTTTATTATTATTATAACAAAATAGGAAATGGCAGTTGTAATTAGGACCGAAAAAGGTGCATTATAATAATGAACATGTCTCTTGAGGTAACCTTTGGGGGTTTGACTTAAGGCATTTATACCCAAGCTTAGAGGTTGGGCTAGGCATGGAGTGGCAAAGCCAAGAAAGGCAAGTTACAAGAGCTAGGTGAAGCAAGACAGGAAGTGGAGTAACCATCACTTCTAGTTGGGTTGTAGGCCTAACCATGGTGGTAGTGCTAGATTGCCTCTCAGTGATAGATCCTAAAGGAAGAAAATCCCAAGGAACACTCTCATAGCATGATCCAAATACTCCATTCTATATCAATATAGCATTCTTTTCTCTCTCTTTCTACACTTTCTCTATTATTTCTCTTACACATAATGTCAAATATTACATATATTTGATGTTTAGTATATTTTTTTCCTATGCATAATGTCCAATATAATGTATATTTGATGTTTACCATGACATTTGGGGATGGTTTGTCACACCATCCAAGAATATTATCAAAGCCTAATCAATGGAGAAATAGAAAATTGTGACTCATTTAACCAAGAATTGATATAATTTTTAGGACCTCATTTTTGGGCAAGAAAAATTTTTTTGGCAAGAGGAAAAATTTCAAAGAGATTAAAGACCTAGTCAGCAGAAAGAAAGTTTTACAACCTTTAGACCCTTCATCTAGTGTTGCTCACAAAGAATAAAGAAACCTTGTTGCAATATTCATCTTAAGGAAGATCGATCGAGATAGACGTGTGCAATATAGTTGTAAAATACACCCTGCCTACCTACACCAAATCTTAAATGATAGCTTAAGAGAGATCTCTAAACTATTTTTATTCTTAGGCTTTTGAAAGTCATTCAACTTGTACTTTTTAGACCTTTGTTTTAAAATTTTTATAGCATTTAATACAAAGTTTATAGTTTGTTTTGGCTACATCTTTTCTCATCTCTCTTGTTTTGACTTGTTTCATTTGTTAATAGATTTGAAAGTCCTTAGGTGATTAACAAGACTACCTAAGGCAACTGAAATCCTTTTTGAGGCCTATGGATCTCAAAGTTAAAACTATTTTTCATGGATCGATTTGATTTCTAGCTTGAATTTTTCCATCACTACAATTTTCTGATGTTAGAAGGAAGGCTTTTTTCTACTTTCTTTGCTCAAACATGAATGCAGCCATTGTTTGCAAGTTTTCTGCTAATCTTTTTTAGCATATTTAATTTTGGGAACTATTTTTAAGTAATTTTGGGTTCTAGCATTTTTGTGTCCCAACATTTTTGTTCCCAGTTGATGAACAGCAAGTATACCATACGCCCAACCATACGAATCACTAGCATTCACTCAGTGATCTAGTCAAATTCCAAAGACTTTAGGTTTCTAAGTACACTAGTTCTAAGAGGTGAAACTAAATGTTGCAGTCGTTGTCTTGCTAGTTCCACTTCTGAGGTGCAAATATATGGTTAAGTGTAACTAAGGCATATCATTTTTATCATTTTCTCTTTTATGAATTAGGTCGCTTAATGAACAAGAATAAAGAATAAAGTCTTGAATTGCTAAATTAATCTAACTAACACTTAACTAATCCTAACATAAGCATCTATTCCTACTCATCGTACACATCCTGAACATGTATAGTGCTACTAGGTTACCAAACATTAAGCATTACTGGGATTACCAAGTGTTAAACGTATGCTCAAAGTGGTTGTACTTGTGTTTACTATTAAGTCAATATTAATTAATTACTTAAAAACATTAAAGTAGATTACATGAATACTAAAGGCTTTAGTAAAAAATTAATCTGGTCTATGTGCTGCAAGGTTTATCAAAAAAACTCATCTTTATTTCCATCCACACTAAAGTGCTCAAGTACAATACTGCTTGAATAAAGATCCATATACTCTTTAACTCCTACTGCAAGCACCTAGAAAATATTCTGACTTATGAGAGGAAAAACTGCAAGCGCTTTACTGCAACTATGAAAGGAATGCCATAAATACACTAAGCAAGCACACATTTATAGGCAGAAACTAGGTGCCCCATCGACAAGTACACATCAACAAGTCAAACCTTGCATTGACGAGATCATGTCAATAAGATCCCATTGACAGCATCCCATCAATGCACCCCAACAATGACGATTCATCATACCCCCACAACTAAATGTAAACTCATCCTTGAGTTCCTTACAAAATTTTGAAAAGGCATGGGATTATTGACTAACTACAGATACAGAAAACAAACATAACAAAAACTGAGTGCCCAAGTGTACAGTTTACAATCATTACAAAATTTTGGTGTTTAGGATAACCAAATTGAACACTAGGATAAAATTGTCAAACACAACTCCTCAAATGATGTGAAGACAATGAAGAAGTTCAAATAATCCTAGGTAGTGGAGGCTCCTAAGATTTTGAAGGACCTTCTCCTACTTCAGGTGCATGCAATGATTGAGGTGGTTGTTGTGGTTATCTGGAAATAGTTGCAACTTCTGGAAGAAGACAGAAGGCATCCAATAATGCCTTCATCTTTTTCTCCTTACTTCGGGGATCATTCATGGTCCACATTGCATCACCAATGTGAACCAAAATGAGAATATCCCATAGACAAGGCATTGTAGGAAACAACTCCTTCACATTCACGAACTAGATAGCAAACTGTTTACATTCGATATAAATGCTCTAAGTGCATTCTATAGCTCTCGATAATTATTCATCCTTTTGGCTTGGTTCTCAATAGTTGATCTTTAATCTATGAGCTTTGCCCTGAGAACCTCAAGTTCTACATTTTCTAACTCAAACTTCTGCTTGATCTCTTTATGATGCTTGAACTCTACCTTGTACAACAAGTACAAGCTAGCCACTTCTTTCTCCAACTCTGATCGTAGTCTTCTAGTAGTCAACATCACCAAGTTTACATAGCGGAGATTGGTAAGTTCCATGTATTTAATCATCTTCTTGATTTGTAACTCCTTCATGTAGATTTCCACCTTATTGTATGTATTCAACCCATCAAAGATAGGTTGTCAAACATCACCTCCTTGTTGGAGCTACTGGAGGGCATCATTTACTTTTGCCTTCATCAATTGGATATGCTTTTCATTAAATGTTTTTTTGTAGACCAACCTAATCTCTATAATGGTTCTTGATCGTTTCAAACTTGAGGACCTCATTCTTCCAAGTGGTTATCTCTATTGTAGATTTTTGGTGAAGGGCATAGACTTTCTCTATGGAAAGGTTTCTATTTTCTATTGTCAATCTCCTCAATTCTACATTCACCTTAGCTAACTATTCCTACTGTTGTTGAAAATATACCATCCATTGCTTCTGCACATCAACATTCCACAGGCAATGATTCTTTGTGGTCAGGATCTCATTCTCTTGATAGGTCTAAACCAAGTCCTTCTAGATGTTATACATCATGGCATTGGCTAAGGATTGGTCAAAGATCGTTGACTCCTTAGCATCCTCAACATTTTTGAGTCTCTTATGAAGTTGCCAAAAAACATCATCTCTTATTATTGCCTAGTTGAGCAACGCAAGATCAACAAGGTGGGCTCCTAATTTGGTAACCTTCGCAGCCAAGTGTTAGTTCTATACTCTAGCTATTTTGAGTTGCCCCTCCATTATCATGCATTTTCCCCTTACCTCAAGCAGCTTTGACTAGGTTATAATGATGGTATCTGAAAGGTTAAAAACATCCAAAATTAGTTTCTCAATTCCCACCAGTTAATCTAGAAATTCTTCATGTTGGGCTACACTTAATCGACCACTAAGAGTTCCTATGAACATTTACACATCTCTAAGTGTAGAAACATCTAATATAAACATCGTAAATGCATTAAGTATTTAGCGACTTTGTCAACAACCACTTTAGCCATCATCTCCTACCCATGGTGCTACATCACTAGCATAGTTATTCCCTAACCCTCCCTCAAACACACCAAAAAGGTAACAACATTCCCAAAGATGTTTGGGATTCTGCTATTGCAAGAGGGACATCATTACCTCTCGAGCACTTGGATTTAACCTTGCAAACACCTACATTCTTTGGGATGAGAAAATTGGCACCCCACCTTCCATCTAACTAATGGTTCAAGCTACTTCATTACGGTGGCTCATTGCTGGCCTATACATAGATGGATCACCACCACTCATTCCTTATTACTGTTGCTACTATTGTAAGAGCTGCTCTCAAAGTTTACACATGTACTCAATGGTAGCATGGGTCTTCAGTGTTGTTTCATGAGTGGGTGGTTGAGGTGGTGGTTGCTACTCCTCTTCTTGAATGACTTTTTCAAGCACCTTGTCATTCATCATTTTCACCTAAGAGGTAGTTGGAGCTCATCAAACAACATCATTTGTGTAGCATGTTATGTATTCCTTCTTACATAATTTTTTGATGAGACACAAGAAAGGAAGTGTCTTCCTTTCACATTCATTTTCCTTGAAGCACTTCTCTATTTTCAAATAGATGAATTGTGAAACATTAACTAAGAATTTACCACCTAGAGCAGCACATGTATGGGCAAAGAAAGCTATGATTTTGCTTGGCCTCATCATTGGATTAAGGTAAAAGGATGCAATCTTGAAGTATGCATGTTCCACTGTGGTGAGTGCACCAAACTCTTTGTGGTCTACTCCATAACACTACTACGTCCATTCTTTCTTGAGGTCAGGATCTACCTACATTAGAATCTCAACAAGATTGGCCTCCTTTTATGGTAACCCAAGGGCCTCTGAAAATGCTTTCACCTAGTAGGACACTGAAATGTCCTTGATTTTGACCATTAAACTAGCCTACTGATTGTTCCAAAAAAAGATGTACCTCTTCCATCTCTTCCCACTAGAAGTGATGATGGGCCACATGAGAGAGGCTTGCAATCGAGCTTTGACTTCTTGAGGTGTAAACTTCAAGAAGGGTCTAAAGTTCAATTCTTGAAGCATAGATTTTTGGACCTCCTTATTTGCAATCTGCTTAAGGTAAGCATCTGTCAAGGTGATCTCAAGGTTTGGTCTTGGCCTTGGTGCCTCATCTCGATATGACTGTTAAGTTACAACTACTTCTTTAAAAAACTATCTAACAAATTCCACTTTGGACTCCTTCCAAAGAGGTCATGTTAAATGGGTTTTAGCTACTTGCCCATGAGCCTATTCTTGGTCCCTTCTGGTTCTTGGTTGTTTGTCCTTTGGTTGGGATGGTCCTCCTTTCTACATGTGCTTTCTCTTTGATGTCATCTATGGTTAAAACATAACCTAGAATTAACAAATACTGTGTAACTTTCAGCATTTAAGTATCTTATCTCATTGGGCAGTTACACTTAGGCTAAGTTATGACCATGGTGGATTGATTATTTTATTATTATTTTAATGTAATTTGGTTTAAAATGTTACCAAAGCTTGTTGGAAGGGTTTAAATTTTTAAAAATTATTGTTTTAATGTCAGTTTCTTAGTTAACCCTTTGTTGGAGTTAGAAAAATTTTGAAAATTTTTCCATGAAAAAAGTTCAGGTTTGTGACCCCCATGACAAAGAGCTTACCTCCATTAGCTATAGAACTAAAAAATGAAGTGAATCGAACCAACAGTTAAGAAGTTATGGCTCTTGAAAAGTTCTAGGCTCTAAAAAGTGCAAAAACTCCCCTCTTGTTTTAGCTCAAATGTGAAAAATTGCAAAGTGTCCATGCATATATATAGACCTTTTACCTTGCGTCGATGGGGTCTCATTTACACATCCCCTTAGTGGACAAGGTTCCATTGATGAAGCCTATGGAGAAAATTTTTCCCAATTAAAAAATTTGAAAAATTAAAGAAGTTCCAACATAAAATTTGGATCCTTGAAAAACCAAAAAAGTTGTGAACACGATGAAATATTTGAAGAGGTCTTAGACAATTCATAAAATTGGAGAATTAGAGTTTGTTGGAGAAATGCCACAAGGAGCGCATAGTTGAATGCAACTAATGAGGCACACGAAAGATTTTAACTATGGAAATGCCTAAGGATAAGAAACTTAACTAATCCAATCAAGAGGTATGCAAGTGGGTCCTCCCCATAGTAAGCTCATGCCCTTTTTCCATTGTATATCATCAAACCAAGGAATGTGGACCTCACACTTGAGTAATGATTGTGAAAAATTAAGGACCTATTCTGAAAGAATCTGCCTAAGAATTTTGACACATCAAACTAGGACATTGAACAAAACATGGACAATTGGCAGTGAGGTGACTTATGGAAAGCATTGGTGGATGAAAGAGAAGGTGAAATAGAGTTTCTAATCATGGTCATATGAAGTCCCTTGTGGATTTGATGGTTAAATGAACTAATACAGTCCATCCTTAGTCCAAATCAAAACCAACAACTTTCAGTGACTTCACATCGATACTTGAAAACCTACCCATCCTCTCGAGACACAAGAATGCTTCCACAAATTAATCGTTTCTTATTAAGAAGAAAAGAGAAGCAGGAAGTAAGAAAGGACATTAGTTAGAGGGGACCTTCAAGCATTGGTACATATCTTTCTAGTCCCATAACCAATGCTTGTAGCCTATTATTTTCATCTAAGGGGTGTGCTTTGAATCTTCATCAGTTTTTTTTTTTGGATTTTATGTTTTTATAGATTTTTTAATGGAAACCACATCACACAAAAACTTAGCTTCTTGTTATTGGTTAACAGTGAAATGGTAACAAATCCATGAGAACACTCATGCACTCAAGAGTGTAGAAAAGTACAAAGAACATTGATTTCCCTTGAAGTCACACCCTTATCAATTCATTTAATCATTCCCAAGTTTGGAAACTACTAAGGTCACAATTTCGTTAAAGTTTTATTAAGGAAATAAACCTCATATTTTCAAAACTAGGATCACGATAGATTTCTATGTATGGGTGAATGATGTGGACTCACTGCCTGTTCCATGAAAAAGAAACTTTGTCTTAGTTATCAATCATCAAAATTCAAAGATAAAATCCAAACATTAGCAATCAAAAACATTAAGTATAAACCACCATTAGCAACAGCTACAACATCACTATGTCCTGTTGGCAATAAAATAAACAAAGCAATTTATTAGAAAACATAAGAAAAATAGACACACAAAAATAAAGCAAAATATTAAAAAATTGTAAAATATCCAAGAAAGATAAAATGTATTAACAATATTGTAAAACAAAAAATGGTGTAAAACAAAAGGTGTAAAAATAAAAAGGTGTAAAACAAAAAAGATAAAAACTTAGAAGTCACTTAATTGATTAGCATGGATGGCCATCTCCATGACTAAGTTGGAAGGAGGAGATCCAAAAAATTAAGGTTGTCCATTTGATGAGGTGTTACTAGCATTGGCTCTCTTGGGCTCATGGAAAGGTTTGACTTGTTGTGTGTTAACTAGTTGCTTCTTGTTTGGGCTTTCAAATTTGTAAATCAACATGGCCCTAGAAGGAAAGGTTTCATAAATGATATAAGGCCCTTCCCACAATGTTTGGAACTTAGTTTTTTGTGACACATGTGTGGGGTTCCAGTAAAGAACCTTGTCTCCAAGTTAAAATTTGACTTTCCTAATTTTAATGTCATGGTGTTTTTTGTTTAATGCCTTATGTACTTTATTCAAAGATAGGGCCACCAATTTATTCTCATCTAGCACATTAAGGTTGATCAATCTTTTTTTTTTTTTTTTTTGTGATAGGCTATGGTCAAGGTCAAGGTTACATGCTGTTGAAAGTATATAGAGCTCAAATTGAATTAGAAGAATTAGAAGTTTTCCATACACTAACTCATAGGGAGAATAGCCTATAGCAAGTTTTCATATTGAGCAATAAGTCCAAAGGACATCATTAACTTTTGTGCTCTAGTCCCTCCTATATTTTCTAATTGTTCTTATTAGGATTTTAGTGATCTTCCTATTGGTAACCTCAGCTTGACCATTGGCTTGGGGGTGGTAGGGTGTTGTTAATTTATATTCTACCCTCAAGCATTGCATGAGCTTTCAAAAGGTGGTGCATGTAAAATAAGTACCATTGTTAGAATTCATGCATGTGGCACCCCCAACTTGTTTACAACATTCTATTATACAAACCAAGCAACTATGAAAGATATATAGTCGGTGACAACTAGTGCTTCTGCCAATTTCATACAATAGTCAACAACAACTATAATATACATCTTTTCATTCAACATGGGTGTGATGGAATCCATAAAGTTAATGCCCTAGATGTCGAAGGGTTACAATGCTTGGATCCACTACTAAGGTCCCTTCATTCAAGCAGTCATCCTACCATTACATTGACATCATTTACAAGAGTGGATGAATTAGTAGACATCCTTGAAGAGTGTTAGCCAATAATACCCTGCCATCAGGATCTTAATGATCATGCATCTTCCAACATAGTGGCCCTTACAAGGACCCTCATGAGCATCTTGGAGAATGCACAATTGGTTAATGTCAGGAATACACTAACAAACTAGGCCATCAACGCACACCTTGTAAAGATGTTCGTTAATATCCATGAAATGTTTGACCTAATGAAAAAACTGTTGTTTCTTCCTATGATCTAACTCTTGTGGCATCTTCTAAGTGAGAAGATAAGTGAGGATGTCATCATATCATATAGGTTCATTGGACACTTGTTCATTTATAACATCAATAAAGAGAAGTTCATTAAGAAATTGATTAGAAAGTAGGTTCTCCTCCTCTTTGTTGTCCCATTGTAATCGAGATAAGTGGTCAACGATCACATTATCAATTCCCTTTTGATCTACCATCATGAGATCAAATTCTTGCAAGATCACAAGCCACCGTATGACATAAGGACTCGCCGTCGATTTGTTCATCAAGAAGTGAATTGCACTATGGTCTGTGTGCATGAATATCTTGTACCCAAGCACATAGTGCCTAAATTTTTCCAAGACATAGTTCAATGCATCCATCATGATGTGAAACAGTATAGATCAATCAGGTGCTCATAAAATTTTAGTTTCTACAAGCTTCTGCTTGAGGTTCTGGAATGCCTTTTCACATTCCCCGATCTAGATGAAAGAACATTTTTCTATGTCAACTCCACTAATGGTTTAGCAATCTTAGAAAAATTCTCTATGAATCACCAGTAGTAGCTAGTGTGGCCAAGGAATTACTAGACATCTTTGACAATTTCTGGTTAATGGGTAATTCCCTGGATGACCCTTATTTTTTAGGGTCCATCTCAATCCCTACTTGCGAGATTCTATGCCCCAACACAATGCCCTCCTAGACTATCAGATGGCTCTTTTGCCAGTTAAGCCAAGGGTTGGTCTCCATACACCTTTTCAACACTTGCTCAAGGTAATCCAAGGCTTGCTCAAATGTAGTCCCAGGTGAAGTTATCCATAAAGACTTCCACCCCACTACTAATCTGCTATTGAAAAATGCTAAGGACAAGGCATTGGAATGTTGCAGGGGCATTGCATAGACCAAATGACATCTTTCTATATGCAAAAGTCCCCCAAGAACTTGTGAATGCTGTTTTGGCTTGATCTTCGATGTAATCTGGATCTGGTTATAGCCATTATAACCATCCAGAAAGTTGTAAAAGCAATGCCCAAAGATAGTGTCCAACACCTGGTCCAAAAATGGCAATGGAAAATGATCTTTGTACTTCACCATGTTCAATAGCCTTAAATCAATACAAACCCTTCACTTGCCACCTTTCTTTAGCATGATTACAAGTGGGCTAACCCACTTACTATTCACAATGGGATAGATGAACCCTACCTTGAGGAGTTGTTCAATCTCCTCCTTGATGATCTATTTCAATTTAGGATTCAACCACCACTACAACTACCTCTTTGGCTTTATGAAATGATTAGTATAGATGTGATGCTAGCATATCCTAGGATCAATCCTAGTGAGTTCAAGATATGACCAATCAAAGGTTGTTGGTCATTTGTTGACCACCTTCAACAACTTCTCTTTCTATTCAAGAGCAAGGTTGACATTGATTATTACTAGCTTTCCATTTTTTAGAAAAGAATATTCCATGTCAACAAGTAGAGTTTTCAACTTTAGGGGCTCGTGTTAGAAACTTTCAGGGATTTCCAACTCTTCCCAATAAGTATCATCAAGTTCATCATTGGAGAGTTGGCATTGAACTTACTCTAGTTCATCCATGCCTTCAGCATAGGCACTCATTAAGCTCTTAATTGATTCAATGCAAAGTATGTTGCTCTTATAATCAGTTATCAACCATTGGGTGCCCTCCTGTTTCATGGTTGCTACATACAAGCACCTTTGAATTTCTATCTCATATGCATACTATCTGCATGCTATGATGGATGTACTTTTGATGGCCCATAGTTTTTGCACACAGTTACAACCTATATCACTGTATGCAATGCATGGAACTCTCTTCTTCTCAATCTTTGTAAATGCATTTTCCTTGGAAATGACCAAAGAAAGATCTTTGATGCCCAACCATGCATCAATAGTACTTAGCCAAGCTCTTCCCATGATAATTGGGAAGTCCTCGTTGTAGTTATCAACTTGGATCACTAGGAAGTCAACAGGATATGATCACCCACATATGATGGTTACAATGTCCTCCATTAGTCCCAAGGGAACAATGATGGACTGATTTGCCAATTCAAGACAAATGTTGCTCTTCTTGAGTAAAGACAAGTTCCATGATTTCTACATTTCATGAGAAATCAGATTTACACCAAAACTTGAATCCAAAAACATTTTTCACGACTCGTTCCCAATGATTTGAAAATAGATTAAGAGGCTTCCAAGATCAAATATTTTCTTGAGAATGTGATCAGCCTTTATCCAATCAGTTACCGCATGGATTAACATGATGGTATGGACCTTGGGAGGCATTTGGTTTGAAGGAGACTCAAACGAAGTGGATGTAGAGGATGAGGGAGAAGCAAAGTTATCAATTTCATAAGTCTATGAGGGCTTTTTAGGATTGTTGGTTCAAAAGAATGGTCTTTTTTAGGATTTGGTTTTCGAACCACTCAACTGACAAGCTAACTATAAGTTAACAGACCTAGAAGCGTTATGTTGCTATACCTAGCTTAGAATTTCATCCTAAATTGATGAAGCAAGTGGTAATTGAGTTGAGGGTGGAGGAACATGTGCAAAAGAATGAGGAGGATAATGAGGAAATTGGGATTCCCCTTTTGGAGATGGAGATTGAGCTCTGTTGAACTGAAGAGGGTAGTATTAATGTTAGAATGAGGCATGACTAGAAGAGTCATGTAGAAAAATGGACTATTGAACATAGTATCCATATGGATCAGGCTACTAATAAGGGTATTGTTGCCTTGCTGGTGGCATTTGCCACTATTGATACTACTCATAAAGCTCCATTTGGATAATAGGCTTGTTGTTGGTGGAACTGCCTTAGGTTTCCTTATGGATAAGATAACCTTCTAGATGCTTGCCTTCTTGCTAGTCTAGGAATTAGAACGTACACCCCAAACTCCTGCAAAGGTAACACAATAGGGCAACATCCCTTAGAATGTTTATATTGGGAAATGTCACATCCACCATCATCATTTGTTTTGAACTTCACAACCTCCTTTGTTGCAACAACCTTGCCCTTACCCCTTTTCTGGGCACATTCAACTTCCTTCCTTCTCCTGCGATTATGATCACTACTTTTCTCTTTAGATGCCTCTACTATTTTCAAAGTGGTTTCGAAATTATCATCCAAAGAGTTCCATATTTTATCTACCATGGCCAAAATTTTGGAGATAGATTTCTAAACTGGAAAGGTCTTTCATTGCACTACCTCATCAAGTGGTGCCTCCTCCTCATTGTCACAAAATCAAACTTCCCTTTTTCTGATGGAAGGATCTTGGTTATACTCCTCAACATTTTCCTATTTTTTCAACTCTGCTTCTTCCTTAGCAACCTACTTTATCAATCTTTGAATCTAATGGAGCCTTAATTCTAACAATCTCTCTTAAGCATAGATCCCAAGAGTTCTCCTTGTTTCTGAGTGGAGCCCATCTATGATATGGCAAATCTACTCCCTTTGAGAATAACCATGGTTAGGACATTAGTGCAAAAGGGAATAGTACCTACCCATAGTTGCATCCAAGGATTCATGTATTCTTTATTTTCAACCTTGGATCTGCTTTCTCAAGTTGGACACTCGAGAGTACATTTGACACTTGTCGTTGAAGAGCTCAAGCATCATACTCCATCTACAGATTGATTCTAGCTCTAAGGACCAATACCAAATTTTAGTTTCTTTTATGAATGTTCTTGGAAACAACTTTAGTTTCTGCCATTCATTCTCCACGTTTTGTAAGGTATAGACATCATGAAAGGCTTGAAGATGATTCTACAGATTTGAATTATATCCTCCATCGAACCTGGGGATATTATTCATATCCAAGTGCTTGATTCTACTATCTTTCACATGCCTCATTGGAATTCTCACTACCTCTGCAATATTCAACATATTTCAAGCTACAGAAAAAGGCTCATCATAGTCATAGCCTGTATGATGGTCATGATACCTATGATGTCCTTTGCTATCCCTTCTTTCATGGTGGCAAACCTTCCTAGATTGTCCACATCCCTGATCTCAACTAGTTTGATGGGCCCTACAATTATCTCTATCCTATCGGTCACCTCCATCATAGTCACTTCCTCTACAGCTTCAATCAAAGCTAGAGGAGGAAGAAGATGATGACGAAGGTGAAGAGGAAGAAAGACTAGCACCACGGTGCCTGCCACCCCCTCTTCAATGATCATAGCCACGATCATCATCATGATGTCTACCCTTGTCCCTGCCATGACTTCCACCTTTGGATCCCCCATGATTATACGACTTGATTTTGCCTAAACCAAAATTGTTTATAGTGGACTGTAAATTTTGGTTCAAGTCCCCTTCGTCAAAACCAAGGGAAGAAGAATCAATGAAATGAGAATCCCCGAAGAAGGAATCCTCACTATCTTTTTGTTTGAGCAAGAACAAGGAGTTATTGAATAATTTACCCTTGATAGCTTCATAGCACTTCTCCTATTGCTGATCAATTTCACGTTGTGCCTAAATGAGATGATAATCCCTAGAGTCATGGTCTTGCACAACATATTCAGCATGGATCCCCTAGATGTCCAACCTCAATAAAATTTTATTGAAGCATTGCAAGAACTAATTGATCAAGTGGCAACACAATGTTTCCCTCTATGTCCTCCAGTGCATCTATTCACCTTGATATAGGACAAAGGTGAAGTCAAGCACATACTCATCAAGATGACTATATACCACTTGGCACTATTGGTGCACTGGTTGGTTTGATCATTTATTCCTTTAATTAGATGTGCACTCAAATTTCAGTAAAGAATCATCCCTATGAGAAGAAAACATTTTGAATGAAGAGAAAAATACCAATGTGCTTTTTACAATTATTATTATTAGAATGATTGTGACTTTAAGATTCAAACCAATGATGTTGAATAATTTTCACTACGTCCTAAATACTGCACATAGCTAACTAAAGTCCTCGACAATGATGTCAATAATGAGTAGCAAATATACCCTACGTCCAACCATATGAATCACTAATGTTCACTTAATGATTTGGTTGAATTTCAAAGACTTTAGGTTTCTATGTATACTAATTCTAGGAGGTGAAACTAACCGTTGCAATTGTTGTCTTCCCAGTTTCACTTGTGAGATGCAAATATGTGGTTAAGTATAACTAAGGCATATGATTTTTATCATTTTTTATTTTACAAATTAGGTCACCTAATGAACAAGAATAAAGAATAAAATATTTAAGTGCTAAATTAATCTAACTAGCTAACACTTATCTAATCCTAACATAAGCATTTATTTTCACTTACCATACACATCCTGAACACGTATAGCACTACTAGGTTACCAAATGTTAACCGTTACTAGGATTACCAAGTTAAACATATGCTCTAAGTGGTCGTACTTATGTTTACTATTAAATTGATATTAATTAATTACTTAAAAACATTAAAGTAGATTACATAAATATTAAATACTTAAGTTAACAATTAATCTAGTCCAAGTGCTGCAAGGTTTATCAGAAAAGCTCATCTTTATTGCCATCCACACTAAAGTACTCAGGTACAACAATGCTCAAATAAAGATCCATACACTCTTTGACTTCTACTGTGGGCACACAAAAAATATTCTAATTTATGAGAGGAAAAACTACAAGTTCTTCACTACAACTATGAAAGGAATGCCATAAATGTAATAGGTAGGTGCACATTTATAGGTGGAAACAGGGTGCCCCATCTACAGTTACACATCAATGGGTCAAACCTTGTGTCAATGAGATCACATCGATGAGATACCATCGACAGGGTTGCATCAATCGCATCTCGTCAACATAGCCTAACAATGATGATTCATCACCAGTTTTTCTATACCACCATTTTTCTAAATATCTTTCATGTAGTAGGACCTATAAATATGCTGACCTTTGGATGCCCTAATCCTCAAACTCTGCTCCTATTTTTCCAAAAATCCCAGCACTGCCACAAAAACACTATGTTCAAAATTCTATACTTAATATGCTATTTTTAAAATTTATACTATTTTAGTTTCCTATTTTGCATTTATAGTTACATTTACAATTATGATTTCATTTACATTGTTGCAGTTTTTGTACTATGATAGTTTCATTTACTATGAAAATTTCATTTATGCTATTGCAGTTTCCTTTACACTGTTGCAATTTTCTTTACACTGTTGCAATTTTGCACTATGATAATTTCATTTACAATTAGAGTTTCATTTATGATGTTGCAATTTTTACAATGTAATAATGTCTATATTACATACTATTCCACATTTACATAGTTGCATTATTTATGCTACATCTACTTGAAACATGTGCTACATCTACCAATACTTCAGATCTACATTATTTTATGTCTTTTATATCTAATGTATTTCCTAAGGACATTGTTGACATGGCCTAAAATTAGAACTCCACTCACATCTACAACCCCAAAGACCTAGCCATTATCAAACATTATCAAATCCTTAAGCATGTCTCCAAAAATCCCCTATATACGAACATAAACAAGGATTAATACAACTCTATTTATGCAAAGATACAAGTTGCTTTGCATATCCCATGCAAGAAACTAGATTTCAAGCACCAATTTAAGAACATCCACAAAAACAAAAAAGAATTTATTTCTTCCCATATGACCACATAGAACTATCAACATTGTACATCAACATGCTTTTCCAATTAGTGGATGCTGATGATGAGGTCGCAACAAGTAAAGAAGATAGTTTAGATCAAAAATAAGAACACCATGATAATGACAATCATTATGAAACTAACACTTATTTAGGAGATCTACTACATCAATCTATTCCTATATTATCCTTGTTCAATTCTACGCATCCCATTTTTTATAATAAACCAAACTCTCCCTGTGACCTCTACAAACCAAAGTTCTCAACTCGCTTCCTTATTTGCTTCTATATTTACCAACACATCTTTCATTACAATATCATAGCCTCTACCAATTTCTTCCATGCCCTAACCATTTACAGTTTTAGCTAGTCATTTTGTAGGGTCTCAAATGCCACATGTCACATAATCCATTTGTTTCAAATACCCTCTTTATTCCTTATATCCCTATACATATTTCATTCTCTATGTTCAACCCTCTTGCAATAGTAGTTATACAACCCTTGTAGTCCATATCGTTGCTTATTTTACAACCATAACCACTGACTATCCAACAATTAGTGCAACTTGCAAAAGCATCACAAGGCCTCAACCAAGTTTTCCAAATAATCCAAAACCTTACTAAGAAATTGCAAAAGCTTAAAGCCAATACAAATCAAACTATAAAAGTCGTGTAGTTTTATCAAGATGATCCTATTAGTGCAACCATTCTCCAAATCACATTACTCACAGGCATACAATGATGAAGGTAACACTAACACACATCTTGTCACCTTCCATTCTAAGAAAATGTTGTTGCAAGCCTAATCTTATACCATACTACGTACCTTCCCTATGTATCTGATAGGAAAGGCTTCAAACTAGTACCGTACATTATCCATAGGTTCTATTTCCTCCCTTGAAGACTTCATAACTCAATTTACTGACTACTTCAAATGCAACCTAAAGCCTAATACAACTTTGGACTGTAATGTCTAAACAATTTGATCATTGGAAAATCGAAAATTCCAGATGAAAGAGTTTAACTTCAAATCCCAAAGAAATTCAAAAATAGGATCCAAAGCACCCTATATGATCTTGTCAATCATCCATGGACTTAGAAATTATAAACAAGCATGAATCAATTTTAAATATTTGCATATCTAAAACTAGAGAAAATGCACAAATTGAACTTATAATATTCAAATGAATAACTTGCATAACCAAATAAACTATGTATTTTATTAAAATAATGGAATTACTAATAAAATAGAATTCAAATGATGTACAAGTGTGTGTGTGCCTAAATGCACAAGGAGCTACACAAATGAATCCTAAAGTCTATTGAAGTCGATAGGTTGTGTACTGCAATCAACCTCATGATCTAGGTGCTTCCAAGCTCCAACTTCAAAAACTTCTCTCTGGTTCTTTAGCTCATATCTGCTGTGTTAGTTGAAAAATGGTGGAAAAATATTTAACTTTTTGTTACTGGGCAATGCACTGAGAGTCTCCAATGCTCAGCCAATTGCCAATTTGCCAAAAAGTCCTTTCAAAGTGTTGAAATCTTTTTTTGAATAGGTTGCTGATGTTCAATTTATTGCTATAAATTTCTTGCCATGATTGCTGGCAAATTGAAATCATGTGCAAGTGTGGCAAGCTTTCAACTTTAGTATAGTTTCCATTTATGGTAAGTTTTAATCCAAGGGCATTAAAACCACACCAAATACTAAAAATAGTAAACAAACTTTTGGTACTATGTTGGCTTTGTTGCATCTACACTGACTTTGTTGCAACTACACTAGGAATTATAGTGACTATGCTAACCATGGAGAAACTACTAAGAATCATAGTAACTACGCTGGCCATGGCTAGAAAAGTGAAAATATCAACCATTTCAACATTGGCTTCATGAAAGAAAATGGAGACCAAACAACTCGTATATTAACGATATAGAACACCATTGGTAATTATGGTAACTACGTTCGCCATTGCTATGAAAATGAAAATTCAACACCACCAACATTAGGGGTAGGTGGTTCCAATGTAGTTAAGGCTATACCCCCACAAAAACCCATGAAAATGACAATTTTGGTAGTCCAAAAAGCATTTTTAACCTCCCAATCCTAAATATAGACATGGTATGACCTTTTTCACTTAGAAAGTAAGGCTATGATAACTTATAAGGCATTTTTTCAGCCTTTGTGAGTTAATGTGAAATTGCATCTCATAAATTACGATCTTCACATTTTACAATAAAATTCCAACCTCAACTTTAATGGTGAAGGTTACAAGTTGCAATATGAGATTTGTTAATGGTGTTTCATTGATCCCTCTTTGTTGATATTTGAAGGATTGACCCGAGAGACATCAACAAAGAATAAAAAATACCATTGCATGTACATTACCAACATTTCCTCTTCATGCTTAATTCAATAGTGTTAAACCATGCCAAAGAGTGCTTGTGATGATGAGATAAGGTTACAATGAGGTAAGATAGGTTGAAGACTATATTTGATCACATGAAAATGGACATAGGGTTAACAATGAGCTTCAAATATTGACATCATGATCATAGTTATGATAATGAGATTTTAGCTAATCAATGTAGTCTTCGCACTTCATGTGTTGAAGTGTTGGTCACTTGGTAGTTTTAGATAACTTGACACCTCACTCCAAGGTTTCTTTGATCGTTAGAATCCTCCCTTTGCATGTTTGAAGCCATTTGTTTTTCTTTTAGTTTGCATTGACCTTTTGGCTTCTTGGCAATTTGCTTCCCATTTTTTCTTTTTTCTCTTTCTCATTTTTTTAATATGTGTATGGTGAAACCTTCATTAGGTTTCATTACCAAGGCTAGATTTAATTTGGTTTTCTCATTGAATGAGATGTGTTACATTCAACAAACTTGAAGGTGGAGCACAATGAAGGAGATGTCACATGGCCACAATGCATGAATGTCAAACATAGGCCATCATTGTCATTTATGGTATAGAAGGTTATAATTATGCTACGGGATGATGGCTCAAGAGGAAATAATGAGAGTGATGTGGAATAAGCACTCTTAGCACAGCAGGACAAGCTAACCAAATCCTATGCATCAAGGTCACATTGTAACTTGTTGCACAACAAGTTGCACCTTCACAATGATATCTAGGCTTCATCCTACAAGCACAACTCCAAGAGAACAAGAAAAAGGAACAAAGAAAACATATTATTACACGAGAATGCATAAAGCCACGTGAGACAACCAACGAACTAGGCCACCATAGGTCACTATTAATGCAACATGGAGAGATCTATGCAATGTGCATCAGATTTACAAAACTTTCAATTCATTTATTATGTCAAATAGAGAGATCAAGATAAAGAGAGCATGCAGGCTTGCTTGTCATAGAACACCAAAGTCATCAACATCAACCATTTGTTGCAACCTATCAATAATAATAAACAACACTACAAGAAAACATGTGAATGTTAGATGTAATTAGGGCTATGTAATGACTTTAATGTTGCCTAACAAGGGTTTGATGTTTTCTTGAAAAGGGTTAAGTTCTGATGGGAAACTTGGTTTAATGTATTTCCTCCTCACAATCATGGTCTATATGAGAATTCTAACTAAGGAAACCTCTATGATGTTCCTGGCTTCAAGGTCAATAGTCATCAAACTACTTCGAGGTATTATTACTATATAATAAAATGGTTTCAAAGGCTTAGGTCAACTTAGTTTAACAACATCATGAGAGGGGCCCATTCAAGATTTGAGGCTAATCCAGTTTGCTTCCTCATCTTCTTGGCTCATTCCTACATGTCAACATAAGCACATCAAGTGGCACCTATGTGATAAAATAATGTATAATACTTTAGTAATAATGCATTAATAAGTCAAAACATACTAAATCAAAGGTCAAACAATGTTTAAACATGGTTAACAAAGGTTATAAAGGGTAGGCTAAAGCAAGAAAGTTGGAACAAAGGCCAAAATAGTGTAGGATAGGGTCAAATGAAGGCCAAACAAAGGTCAAACCCACATAGAATGGTATCAAACAAGGTCAAATAAGGCTTTAGTGATGTCAAATCAAGTTAACCAAGGTCCAAATGATGCCAAATAATGGAGAACTATCATCAAACAAGGCCAAATAATGCAAACATGATGAAAATGGGGGTCAAATGACATCAAATGATGTCTTAACGATAAACAATAATGCGAAATAAGGTCAACACCAAAATATAATGAGAAAAAGAACAGAAAAAGCCAAACAAAACAAGGTAGGCAACATATGACCCGATATGATCAATCAAGGTCATGCTTTGCCAGTTTTAAGCCTTAGCAAGCCATAAGGTTGCTAATTTTATGCCTTAGCGAACTGTGTTGCTAGTTTTAAGCCTTGGTGGACCATGGTAGGGACCTATTTCATTCGATCAAAGTCAATATAAGGCAAAAGCAAGGTGATACTTGGTAAAACAAGGTAAAATTTGGTTGTAACAAGGTAAAGGCAGGGTAAATTTTGATAAAAGAAAGCAAAACAAAGTTGTATCAAGATAAAACAAGGTCAATAATAGCAACCTTGTTGATAAGTGATGAGTATACTCTATGCCCAACCATACGAATTACAAGCATTCATGTGTAATCCAATCAAATTCTGTAAACTTTAGTTCTCTAAATGCACATCAACTAGGATAGTGAATCTAGGGATGTGATCATTGTCTTCTTGGTCCCACTTGTATAAGTACAAGTATATGGTTAAGTGTGACCAAGGCATAGGATTTGCATAATTTTATCTTTTCATCTATTTTAGTCTAAGTATAAAACAAAGTAATTAAGTATTAATTAATCTAATAAACTATCTAATGCCTTAAAGTCATTCCTAATACAAGTATCTAGTTTCACCTTCCATACACATCCTGAATGCATTATAACACAACTAGGTTACCAAGTGCTAGCACTACTGGGATTCTCAAGCGTTAACATTACGTTTGAGGTGGTCATACTTATGTGAACTAATTAATCTTATTTAATTAACTAATGAACATGGAAGCAAATGACATGAATAATAAAGTGCATTAAAGTAAACATTAAGCTATTTTCAAATGTTGTAAGGTGTTTCAAGAAGTTCATCTTTATTTTCATCACACCAAAGTGTCTAGGTATATTAGTGCTCAAATAAGGATCCATACACTTCTTGACTCCTACTTTGAGTACTTAGTAAATATTCTAACTATTGACAAAATAAACTACAAGAAATTTCTTAAGTTATGGACTTAAGAATGCCATAAATGCAATAGGTATGCACATTTATATAGATAGACTCAAATGCCACGTCGATGCATTAGATCATGCATCGATCGAGATGCATTGATGCATGCTTGTCAACACATCCTATCGATGCTAATTTATCATACCTCCATGACTAACTAAAAACTCATCCTCAATTGAACAGAAGGAGGATCGAGCTTCTTACAAAATTTGGGAAGGTATAGAACCATTGACTAATTGACTAACTCAAAACTAACACTAAGTATCCAAGTGTACGAATTGACAACGATTCACAAAAATAGGTATTCATGAAAACAAAATTGAACACCTTTACAAAAACTAACAGCTAGAACTCCTTTGACAACCGAAGACAAGAAGAAGATTAAATGGTTCTAGGAGGTGGAGGCTCTTGAGATGTTGAAGGACCTTTCCCTACTTCCAGTCCATGTGGTGGTTGAGCTTGAGGTAGTTTTCATTGTCTTGCTACAACTATTACTTCTGGTGGAAGATGAAAAGCATCTAACAGTGCTTTCATCTTCTTCTCCTTGCTCCAAGGATCATACACAGTCCACGCAACATCACCAATGTGAACTAGTATGGGAACATTCCATGAACAGGGCATAGTTGGGAACAATTCCTTAACGTTCATGAACTAGGTGATGAATTGTTTACGTTTGACATTAAATGCTCTAATAGAATTTTGCAACATCTGGTAATCATTCATCCTATTGGACAAGTTCTCCGTGATTGATTATTGATATGTGAAGCTCATGCAAAGAACTTCAATCTTGACATTAGGTATTTTAAGCTTTTTCTTTGTGTCTTTATGGTACTTGAACTTTGGCTTGTACAAGAGGTAAGAGCTGGCCACTTACTTCTCAAGCTCTAACCCTAGCCTTCTGGTAGTTTACATTGCCAAATTTGCATACCATAGGTTGACTAGCTCTATGTACTCTATCATCTCTTCGATCTGCAATTCCTTGAGACAAATTTCGATCTTGTTGTATGCATTGAGTCCATCAAAGATGGGCTATCACACATTACCTCCTTGTTGGAGTTGTTGGAGGGCCTCATTCACTTTTTCCTTCACTAATTGAATTTCTTTTTCATTCATCTCCTTAAGAAGCCCAACTTGGTCCCTATAATGATTTTTCATCCATTTAAAAGTTCAAAGCCTCATTTTTCCAAGTGGCTACCTCAACTGTTGTTTTCTAGCAAAGGGCACAAACCTCCTCCATCAATAGATTGCGATTCTCAACAACCAACCTCCTCAAATTCATATTCACCTTGGCAAGCTACTCTTATTATTATGGCACAAATTCTAGCATTTGTTTTTTTTTTTGTATCTCAACATTCCGCATGTGATGAATGTCTTTGGTTAAAACTACGATATCCTTGCAAACTTCCAACAAGTCCCTCTCGGTGTTATAGGTTACAACCTTTGAGAGGAATGTGTCAAAGACTACCTCCTCCTTTACTCTCTCAGTCTCTCTTAGCTTGTTCTAAAGTTGTAGAAAAGCTTCATTCCTTGTCACATATTAGCTAAGAGGAATGGGATCAGTTAACCAGACTCTCAATTCTACAACCTCAATAGCCAACCATCTTTTTTTGGAAGTGGCTACCTCGAGTTGAACATTCACAATGATGAGCTTGCCGTTAGCTTCAAGCAGCTCTAACTAGACTACAATGATGGAATCTGGGAGATCAAAAATCTTTGAAAGTAGTTGCCCAGTCCCCACCAATCAATCCAGCACCTTCTCATGCTAGGCTACATTTAGTCTCCCACTAACTACTCCTATAAATGTCTACACATCCCTTACTGCAACGATATCAGGCATAGAGGTCATAGGAGGATTTGATGCTTACCAAATCGAAGAATATGAGCTGCAAGAGGTTGATAGAGAATTTACCACTTACAACAGCACACGCATAGGCAGAGAAGGAGATAACTTTGCTTGACCTCACCATTGTGTTAAGGTGGTAAGCTACAATTTTGAAATATGCCCTCTCTGCTTTTGTGAGTGCACAATAATCCTTACGATCCACTTCATAATACCACTAGACCAATCCTTTCTTCACTTTGAGGTCTGCCTACTTTGAGATTTTCACAAATTTTGCCTTAGTATTTGGCAACCCGAGAGCCTCTACAATGACCTTCACAAAGTAGGACAGACTAATGTCTTTTATTTTCACCATGGCATCCACTTACATGTTGCTCTAGAAGAGGTATGTCTCCCCCATGTACCACTCCCCACTAAAAGTGAGGATAGGCCACATGGAAGAGGCTTGTAGTTATGTCTTGACTTTTTCCAATGCTAAGTCCAAGAAAGCGCCAAAGTTTAGTTCTTGAAAAATTGCACCTTGGATGTCCTTTGCACGAATATGTTTTAGGCAAGCTTCCATCAAAGTGACTTCTAGGTTTGGTCCCAACCTAGGCAACTCATCACAATGTGATTGCCGCGTCTCAACTATGGAAATCTATCAAAAAAACTCCACTTCAGGCTCCTCTCGAAGATGTCCCATTGCATGAGTTTTTTCTACTTCCTCTTGAGGCTACTGCTACTAGTCCCTTCCTTCTCTAGGTCGCTTATCCCTCAATTGGGATGGTCCTCCCTCTTGCGATCTTTTATCTCTTAGTTTGGGTGCCATCTATAATCACAACATGACCAAGGATTAGTGTTTGATGTGTAACTTAGAACACTTGATACCTTGTCTCCTTTGATTAGTTACACTTAGGCTAAGTTGTGATTATGAAAGATTGAGTATTTTAATATTATTTTATTATTATTTTAGTTTGATAGCTACCAAAGTTCATTGATAAGGTTTAACCTTCATAAATTTGTGATTTTTAATATTATTTTATTTGTTAAACCTTGCAGGAGTTGTAAAAATTTTGAAAACTTTTTTGTCAAACACCCATAGTTTATGGCCCTCACAACATAAAGCTCACCTCCAATAGCTATAAGATCGAAGAACGAAGAGAATCAGATAATCAGTTCACAAGTTATGAGCTTATGAAGGCTCTAGGCTTAGAAAATTGCAAAAACTCCTTTAACATTGAATGGCAAATGTGAAAAATGACTAAATCTCCAATGCTATTTATAGGCTTTTTGTGCTACGTTGACAAGGATGTGTCGACATAGCCATAGGAAAAAAAATTTCCACATAAAAAACTAAGTAAAAATAAGAAGTTTTTCAATGAAATTGGAGTCCAAAGGAAGCTAGAAAAGCCTAGAATACTAGGAAATGATTAAAGAGGATTAGAATATGCTTTAAAAAGGAGATTTATTACAGAGATTAGTGATCAAAGAGTGCAAAACTAGATAAAATCAATGTAAAATGCATATGATTTGAGAGTGAAATGGGTAAGGGATAAGGAATTTAACCATTCCAACCAAGTATGCAAGTGGATCTTCTCCATAGTAGGCTCATGCCCTTAATGCCCTTGCATGCCCTCAAACCAAGGAGTCTGTGAGCCCCAGTGATGATTATTGGTTGTGGATTGCTAAAGATCAAATCACCAAAGTCATCAAAGAATGTCAATCATTTACTAATGAACTTGTTGAAACAATCATGAAAATAGATAGTGAGGTGATTTATGAAAAGAATTGGTGCATGAGAGAATATGGAACAAAATTTCCCATGGTGATCACATAAAGTCCCTTGTAGAAGATGTGATTAAATATGACCTGAAAACCTTCTTACTTAGTCCAAATTAAGACCATTCACTTCCAATGACTTCGCATCGACACTTGAGACCATTCCACCCTCTAAGAAACAAAAACATCCCCATAGACCACTCATCATTTCTAAAAGAGAAGAAAAGAGAAGCAGAAAGTGAATAGAGCCTTAGTTACAGGGGTGCCTTCAAGCATGGGTAACATGTCTTTCTAACCCCATAACCAATGTCTATAGCTTGTTATTGAGTTTAAGGGATGTGCTTTGAATTGCCATTCTTATTGTTTTTATTTTAATGGAAACCACACCATGCAAAAACTTTGCTTTCTGTTATTGGTCGACAACAACATGATGAGAAATCCATGTAAACACTCATGCAACTCAAATGATAGGCAAGTACGAAAGTGACAAATCCCTTTGAAATCACACCCTTTTCAATCCACTTAATTTGTCCAAAGTTTGGAAAGTACAAAGGTCACCAGTTCATTATAAGTTTTTATTAAGAAGGGACCTCATAGTTCCAAAACAAGGAAACACCAAAGTTGGGTGTAGTGAGGATGATGTGGACACACTACCTATTAACATGAAAAGAATCAACATCCCATTAGTAAACATCAAAATTCTAAAATGAAATCTAGCCATTTGCAATCAAGTAATGAATAAAGTTTCAAACCACCATCGATAGCAGCTGTAGCATGCACCAAGTCCTGATGGCAATAAAGAAAATGAAGAATCATAAGGAAAATTCAAATAAAATGAAATAAAGAAAAATATAGAAAAAAATTGTAAAAGACTCAAGAAAATGGAAAATGTACTAAAATGGTGTAAAACAAAAAAGTTAAAAATTGAAGAGCCACTTTATAAGATTTCAATATGAATGGTCATCTCCCTCATGACTAAGTTGGAAGGGGGAGATCTGAAAGATTGAACAAGCATGTCCATCCATTGAGGTGTTGGTATCACTGGCTATTGTTGATTCATGGAAAGGTTTTATTTGTTGAGTGTTAACTAACAGTTTCTTGTTTGGTTTGGCAAGTTAGTAGATTAACATGGCCCCAGATGAAAAGATTTCATAGAGGTTATAAAGGCCCTCCAATAACGTTTGAAACTTAGTTCATTGAAGTACATGCATAGAATTCCAATAAAACACCTTATCTCCCGGTTGAAATTTAACTTTCCTAATCCTAAGATCATGACATTATTTGTTTTATGCCTTGTGCACTTCATTAGATGATAGGACCATTGATCAATTCTCATCTAGCACATTGAGGTTCATCAATTGTTCTTTCTATGCTAGACTTAGGTTCAAATTCATGTCACATGCAGTTGACTGTGTACAGAGTTCTGCTTGGATATATAAAGTATTGGGAGCTTTCCATACATAAGCTCATAGGAAAAGTATCCTATAGGAAGTTTCCAAGTTAAACGATAGGTCCAAAGGGCATCGTTAAGTTTAGAGCTCCAATCTCGCCTATATTTACTAATTGTTCTCATTAGTATTTTGGTTATCTCCCTATTAGTGACTTCAACTTGACCATTAGCTTAGGGATGGTTAGGAGTTGTTAATTTATGCTCAGCCCCAAAGTGTTCCATTAGTTTCCAAAAAGTGGTGCTTGTAAAGTATGTCCCATTATCCAAAGTAACTACCCTTGGCATTCCAACCCTATTTACAACATATTGTTGTATAAACTGGACCACAGTAGAGGATGTACAATCGGTGATGATCATAGCTTCTACCCATTTTGTGTAGTAGTCAACAACTACAATGATGTAGGCTTTCCCATTGAACATGGGATTAATGGATCCCATAAAGTCAATTCCCCAGAGGTCAAAAAGCTCTAGTGGTTGGATCTACTATTGGGACCCTTCCATACGAGTTGTCATCCCCCCATCACGTTGACATTAATCACAGGAGCAGACGAAGTAATGGACATCCCTAAAAAGTATTAGCCAATAATATCCTGCTATGAGGATTTTAATAGTCGTTCACCTCCCAACATAGTGGCCTCCACAAGGGCCCTTGTATGCATCTTGGAGGACTCATAGTTGATCAACATCAAGAATACACAATTTAACTAGGCCATCTACACAAACCTTGTAAAGGTTACCATTGATCTCCATGAAGTGTTTGACATGGTAAAGAAACTTCTCTTTCTTCTTATTGTCCCACCCATGCGGCATCTCTTGAGTGAGCAAGTACGATAGGATGTTCTCATACCATTTGATCTCCTTAGGGTCTTCTTCGTTCACAACACCAGCAAAGAGGAGTTCATTAGGAAATTGGTCTGAGAGTGGGCTCTCCTCCTTGTTGTCCCATTATAACCAAGACAAGTGATTAGCTACCACGTTCTTGGTTCCCTTTCTATTCGCTATCATAAGATTGAACTCTTGCAAGATCACAAACCACCATATAACACAAGGGCTCACCATTGGTTTGTTCATGAGCAACTTGATAACACCATGATCGATACACACAAACACCTTAGATCTAAGAACATAGTGCTTAAATGTATCTAGAACATACACCACTTCCATGAGTTCTTTTTCAATGGTAGTGTAATTCAGCTGTGCATCCACAGTGCTCCTACTTACACAGTAAATATAATATGATGTTTTTGATCATATAGCTATGTTAGCACAACTCCTAATGCATAGTTGGATGCATCCATCATAATGTAGAAGGATCTGGACTAGTTAGGAGCTCATAGAATTGGTGTTTTATGAGCTTCTGCTTGAGTTGTTAGAATGCATGCTTGCATTCCTTAGTTCAAATGAACAAGACATCCTTCTTTGTGAGCTTTACCAATGATTTAGCAATTTTTGAAAAGTTCTTAATAAAGCACCTATAATAACCAGTGTGCCCAAGGAATGACCTCACATCTTTAACAATTTTAAGTTGTCTAGTAATTCTTTGGATGACCCTTATCTTTTCTGGATCTATCTTGATTCCCTTGCTACAAATACAATGCCCTAAGACAATGCCTTTTTGGACTATCAAATGGCTTTTCTACCAATTGAGCCTAAGATTGGTCTCCACACATCATTTAAGCACTTGTTTTAGATGGTCTAAGGCTTGCTCAAAAGTAGCCCCATAGGTGCAGAAGTCATCCATAAAGACCTTCACCCTGCTACCAATCTGTTTTTACAAGATACTATGGACCAAGTGTTGGAATGTAGTAGGGACATTGCACAAGCTAAAGGGCATCTTTTGATATGCAAAAGTCCATGAAGGATATGTGAATGTCATTTTGGTTTGATCCTTTAGTGCAATATGGATTTGGTTATAGCCACTATAACTGTCCAAAAAGCTATAGTAGCAATGCCCTACTATTGTATCCAACACTTGGTCAACAAAAGGCAATAGAAAGCAATCCTTGTAAGTTGTCATCTTCAATATTCTAAAATCAATATAAACCCTCCACTTGCCTCCTTTCTTTAGCACTATAACAAATGGGTTAATCCACTCACTATTTGCAATGGGGTAAATGAACCTCACCTTGAGGAGTTGCTCAATTTCTTCCTTAACAATCTGTTTGAGCTTGGAATTCAACCTCCTCTATGGCTACCTCTTTGGTTTTATGGAAGAGTCGATATAGATCCTATGTTGGCATATTCTAGGATCAATTCCAATGAGCTCAAGATATAACTAAGCAAAGGTTGTTGGCCATTTGTTGACAACTTCCAACAACTTCTTTTTCTACAAGGGAGTAAGATTGACATTAATGATAACTGAATTACCATTATTTAGAAAAGCATATTCCATCCCAACCAATAGAGCTTTTAGCTCAAGGGGCTTCTACTTGAATGTCTCAAAGATCTCCAACTCTCCCCAATTAATTTCACCTTGTTCTTTAGAGAGTTGACAATGGATCTGCTCCATTTGGTACATGCAATCTAGATAAGAGCTTATGAGGCTCTCAGTGGGTTCCATGCATAGTGTTGAGCTGCTCTTTATTTTAGTTGTTAGCCACTAGGTGTCTTCCTATTTTATGACTGCTATGTATAGGCACTTTTGAATTTCTATGACATTTGCACATTGCCTACATGCTTTGAGTGTTGTGCTTGTTATAGTTCATAATTTCTGCACGTAGTGACACCCTATGTCACTATACGCATCGCATGGAACGCACTTCTTCTTAATCTTTCCAAATTCATTCTTCTTGGAAATCTCCAAGGACAGATCTCTTATCCCCAACTGTGTATCAATGGTACTCAGCCATGCTATTCTCATAATAATAGGGAAGTTTCCTTTGCAGTTATCCACACAAATCACCAGGAAGTCAGCAAGATAGGACCACTTATATACAGTGGTCATAATGTCCTCCACCAATCCTAAGGAAACAATGATGGATTAATCTGCCAACTCTAAGCACATATTTCTATTTTTGAGTAGAGGCAGATTTCAAGTTTTGTACATTTCCTATGATATCAAGTTAACTCCAAAACCTAAGTCCAAAAGAGCCTTGAAAGGTTTATTTCCTGCGATTTGCAGGTAGATGAAGGGACTCCCACAATCATATCTCTTCCTAGGAAGGTGGCCAACCCTACTTCAATCAGTGACCGCGTGGATCAACATTACAGTGTACACTTTGGGAACATTTTGATTTGAAGGGTTCTTAAGAGACATTTAAAAGGATGTAGGAGAAATAGGATTAGCAACTGCAAGTGTCTATGAGGGCGTTTTTGGGTTGTTGATCTTGAAAAATTATCTTTCTTGAGGCTTAGTATCAAAAGAACTTGGCTAAGGAGCTAACTGTAAGTTTACAACCCTTATGATGTTTCTTTGTTACAACTAGGCTAATATTTCTCCCTGCATAGATGGAGCAAGTGGAAGAGGAGTTGTAAGCAGAGGTGCAAGAGTGGAATGATGATGAAGGTAATAAGAAAATGGGAACTCTCCCCTTGAAGATGATGCTCTATAATACTCAAGAGGGTAGTAGTGATGTTGGAAAGAAACATCACTAGAAGAGTTAGGTAAAGAGATAGGTTGTTGAACATAGTACCCATAAGGATCTGGCTGGTAGTAAGGGTACTGTTGCCTTGGAGGTGGCATGCCCCACAACTGTGGGTGTTGCCACTACTGATATTACTCATGAGGTTGAGGTGATACGTCACTTAGATAATAGACTTTTTGGTGGAACTAGCAATAGTTGCCTTGGAGATAAGGTAACCTCTTAGGTGCTCATCGTTTGGCCAATCTAGGATTCAATGCATACACCCCGAATTTCTACAAGTGTGACACAATTGGGCAACATCCTTTAAGATATTCATACTAACAGATGTTACACTCATCATTATCTATTTTGGAATCCACAACCTCTTCTACTATAACAACTTTTTCCTTACCTTTATTATGAGCACATTCAACTTCATTTTTCTTCCTTCTATAACATTCACTACCTCCTTGATCTCTGTTCTCCTTAGCAATTCTCATAGTAGTTTGAAATTTTTCACCCAAAAAATCCCACATTTTATCAACTTTGGTTGATATTTTAGATATAGATTTTTCTATCGGCAAGGTTTTTCATTACACCACTTCATCAAGTGATGTCTCCTCCTCATTGTCATAGAAATGGGCCTCCCTCTTGTAGAGAGAGGGATCCCTGTTATACTCTTCTACACTTTCTTTCTTTCTCAACTCACCTTCTTCCTTAACTACCTACTCAATGAACCTTTGGATCTGATGGGCTCTTAGCTTTGAAAGCCTCCCTTCGGCATAGACCCCAAGAATTCTCCTTATTTCAATTTGAAGCTCATTTATGATATGACATAGCTAGTCCCTTTGAGAATAACCATGGTTTGGGCATCAATGCAACAAAGAGTACTACCTACCCATGACTGCATCCAAGGATTCATGAGTTCCTTGTTTCCATCCTTAGATTTTCCTTCTCAAGTTAAACATTGGGGAGTACATCTGGTACTTGCCATTGAATAGTTCAAGCATCGTACTCCACCTTCGAATTGATTCCGGTTCCAAGAACCGATACCAACTTTCAACTTCTATTATAACTATTGTGGGAAACACCTTCAATTTTTGTCATTCATTTTTCACGTTCTATAGGGCATATGCATCATGAAATGCTTGCAAGTGATTTTGTGGATCTAAATTATATCCTCGTTCAAACTTAGGGATATTATTCATGTTCAACTATTTGATTCTGCTATCTTTCACATGCCTTGTTGGGATCTTAACAATCTCTACAATATTTAGCATATTTCTTGTTGCCAATAGGGGCTTCTCATAGTCATAGCGGTCATAGTAGCCCCTATCATGGCCATGATGCCTATGATGATCCCTATTATTCCTTCTTTCTTTGTTCTAGTCATCTCCCCGCTGCTCATGCCTACGATATCTATCACTATGGTGGGATCGACAATCATATCAATCCAATCATTCACCTCCATCACAATTTTAATTGCCTCTATGACTCCAGTTAAAGTTGGAGGATGAAGACAATGAGGATGAAAAAGACAAAAAGGAAGGGGAGCACCACTAGTGTGGTGTCTGCTACTTCCTCTTCTCTGGTCCTTACCATGATCACCATGTTTATCATTGCCTTGATGTTTGTCCTTGTTCCTACCCTAGTTGCCCCCTTTTGAGGCACTTTCATCATGGGATCCATTATTCCTAAAACCACAGTTGATTACAATTGACTATATCCACTGGTTAAGGGTCTTCTCATCAAAGAGAGGAGGAGAATTAGTGTATTAAAAGCTCCCCAAAAAGATGTCCTTCCCTTCTTTTTGTATCTACAAGAACAAGTGGGTAGGGCCCTTTTTGCCTTTTCTAGCCTCATATCAAGCCTCCATTTGTTGATCTTTCTTTTTCTATGCCTCTATGGGATGATAATCTCGATAGATATGATCTTGCACTTTGTGTTCAAAATTGAGTCCTATAATGCCTAGCCTAATAAGATTGTTCAAGAGCATTGCAAGAACAGATCGATCCGGAGGCAACATGATGTTGCCTTCCATGTCCTCCACCACAGCTACTCATCCTAATGTAGGAAAGTGAAGTCCAAAGTGTACTCATCCGAATGAGTGTGGACCACTTTAAACTATTGTGGCACTGGCGTGTTATGGCCTTCTTATTGTTACTAATTGGGTTCACTTATGAACGATAGAGAGTTTTTTCTTACAAGAAGAAGTCATGTTAGTTCTCAAGAAAAATAGTGTGTGTGTATTATTATTATTTGCCTTAATGATTTTGACTTTAGGATCTATTACAACGTCGTTGACTGATTTCACTAACTTCCTAGGTAACACATGTAGCTAACTAAAGTCCCTGGCAATGATGCCAATGTTGAGCAGCGAGTATACCCTACACCCAACCATTCTGGTCGAATTCCCTAAGCTATGAACTTAACGATGTCATAAATGTGGTGGGTGCAAGCATTTATATAGGCAAACTCAGATGCTATGTCAACACATGCTCGTTAACGTAGACTATCGATGATGATTCGTCACATGTACTCAAACATTGTATTTATATGAATGCACACATATCGAGACATAGTATCAATAATGACATATCATGTGTAGTGACATCGTTGATACAACATCATTGTTACAATGTCGCATTGTGATGAAATATGACTTTATCATGTGGTAATTGGAACATGAGCATGATCAATGATTAACTTTCAAGGGATGTTGGAACCCTAAAATAATTATAATATAAGTACAAACCAAGGTATACAACCCACTTAGAACCTTATAACTTAGAACTGCCAACTAGAATTGAACCCATGACTTGGAGCTTTCAAATGAAGAGTCTTACCACTAGGCTAACACACCATTGTTTATAACTAATTTCTAAGATGCCCATGGACATCTCTAAAAGTGATTATACAAGGGAAACATTAGTAGGAGCCTACTTTGGAGAAGATCCATTTCCATAACTCTTTTCAATCATGGCTATAGACTGATCTAACATCATTTAATTTCCACACAAGCATCATAGGAAACCTTCCTAATTTTCATGTAATTTTTAGGACCTACTTCTAATAATTTTTATGATTTTTAATATTTTTTTATTAATTTTTACTCTTCCCTTAACTTTTAACTATTTTTTTAGTATTAATGAGCTATTTTTTATGATTTTACAATTTTAGAAATGTTGGTGGATCCCACCTCTTAGCCTAGCACACCCTAGGAGGTTCCAAGAGCTTGAAACAATTAATTGAAACACTTAGAAATCCCAAAAATTCAAGGAAAAATATATTTTCTAAAGATTGCAATGTTACATGGCTTATGTCGAAGATGAGAGATTATAACTAACAGATTATAGTCATAAAAACTATAAATATGTATACCGCCTCTCCCATTTTCCATTATTTTAAGCTAAACAAAAAGGAAGTTCTTATCGTTTTGTGATTCTAAAGCCTTTCAAAAGATATATTTTGTGCATTTGATCTCTAATTTTATTTGTTCGAAGACACTTGTGTTTTTGGAGTTGTGTTTTAGTCATGGGGATGTTAGGACCTACTTTTCAAAAAAAATTTCAAACACTTGTTTTTGGAATGTTGATGTAACTAATAATAAAATTAATCAAATGAACTAAGAATTTGATTATTTTAGTTACTTTAGGGAGTTAGGAATGTTATTTTGTAATCATCTTAAGCCCTTAATAATAAATTTTTCAAAATTTATTCTAATCAAGAATCTAAGAAGGGTTTAATTGCAAATAAAGAATTGAAAAAAACTAACATTGATCCTTTGTTGATTGCAAATGATGTCTAAATAGGTTCATGAGGCTAAGCCAAAGAAAAGAGACCAAGAGGTACATGTGATGGATGTGTACCTAGTCAAAAGCCACAACAAAAATAATCACAAGTTGTGCAAACTATGCCCAAATAACAGGTGGTCCAATGAATGCAACAAATGCAATTAGAAGCATTAGTTCAAGGAGAGGTTCCCTTTGAGGAGTTGAAGGTTACTCTCACAAACAAATGTGTGAAAGCAATTTGGAAGAAGAGCAGCATGGTAAGTAGCATGCACCTAAAGTCAAACTAAACCACCTTCTTGATATTTGCTCCAACAAAGGTTGAAGCATAATTGTAGACCTCTACCCTTTAGCCCATACTAACCACCAATGGGAAGTGGTATCTAAGTGAAATATACCTCTTTTGAAAGGGTAGGAAGTCTATTGCAACTTTCAAGATTAAAGATATCAGTATCTCCTATTCAGCTCAAATGATTGTGGAAGCCTTAGGTATTCCAAATGTGGGATCAAGCTTGCCAAAGTGTGCATGTGATCTAGATTAGAAACTAAGACTAAATTAGTCCATTAAGCATACTAGGTAGACCACAAGAAGTATAACTTCTTGATAGTGGCTAATAAGCCTTATTTCAAAATCATCACATCATATAAATCTAACAATGCATTTGCTTAAGATCACCTTTTCCTTGACCTAAGCCTACACAATTCTCAATAGAAATCCCATCCCCCTCCAACGCCCACCCCCCCACCCCCTCTTCGAAGAGATCAAGCATAGATTTGTAAAGACCAAATCTTCCCTTCCTATGCTTGATTCCCAAACTTTGCAAGTTGAGAGGAACAACATGGTACATGAACAATACCATGTGCAAGGCACCAATGGGTTCATGGAGTGAGATCATGAAAGTTGTACTCAACAAGATGGTGTAAGAATTACTGGCCACTATAGAAGTAGCAACAATAAGCACATCGATAATAGTATTCACTTCTCAACTAGCCACAACCATGCTAGTAAGGGAAACCATAGGTGTAGGCCCAAGCACTACACTACCTAGTATTGCTAATACTAGTACATAAGCACCTGCAAGTGGCTTTAATGTATACCATCCTACCATGAGCCACTTATATGAGTTTACACAAATCACCAATTGGGAGAGCCAAGAGTAGGCAAATATGATGTCTATGTAGCAAGATAGTGCACATGTGGTAGTGAACCCATAAACTAGTAAGGTTGCTATGACATTGCCTATAGATGATTGGCCAAAAATTTCAAGTAATGTGACCTCATTTTAGGTCATGTTAAAAGGTGATAAAGGGGTCAAAAATGTTATTTTTCCATATCAAGGATTAGAAGTAGCTAAAAATATGATAATGAATCACATCGGTGAAGCTTTAGACATCCCTATGACACCTATTCGTGACTTGAATGCACAACAAAACATTGAAGTATTTGCAAGATCAAGTATGAGAATTCTTGGATGCATGTCAATGGTACAACATGAGAACACATTAGACAAACTACTACAAACAAGGAAAACTATTGAAAACTTATTGAACAGTTATGATAATGTCATCACTCTTCAATCTAAGCTAATCGATCTTAAGAAAAAGTTAGTGCTTTTGAAGTTCAATGATAGTAGGTTGAGCTGGATGTCCAAAAGCTATAAGAAGAGATTAGCCAACTTTATGCCCAAATAAATGATCCTACAAGACATGTGGCACTAGAGCTATTTGGCCAATTTTATATTGATGAAATCACAAGTCTAACGACTAAGAAAAAACAAGTGAAAAGGGAAAATGAGGTGGCAACATGGAATGCATTTCAAGTAGAGCTAAGTCACATGCATTAAGAGAGACCATCATCATATTGTAATTAGAAAACAATGGCTTGGCTACCAAAAATAGGATCCTGGAGGGAGTAAGAAGAGAAAAGGAACTACTTGAAAATAGCCTTCATCATATTCAAGAACATAAGGCTAAGGCAAATTTGAAAATATTAAAGCTAGTTAGAAGGAACCACACTTTATTCATGTAGAAGGTCAAAATAATCAACAGATGATATTGGAGATTGTAACTTTGAAGAATGAAGCAAAAAGACATGAAATGATAAACACCCATTATAGGAACCATGTAGGACTTTAGAAAGAGATCAATAAGAGGAATATTTAGGTAGCTAAGCCTAAACTAAATGTTGTCTTCTAGCAATTGGTAGTACAAGTGTGTTTATGTCATCAACACAATGGATTCGATAGAGGTTAAAATGAAGAGTTTGTAAATTAAAGACCTTATCCATTAGCTTGAACTAGCCAACCTTTGATATTATAATTTGGTCATATTAACAGTAAGCAATCCTAGAATTGAGATTCAAAAAAAAATTACAATTACATTCTCTTTTTACAAACATAATTGCCAACTACATGTAAATTAAAGACCTTATCCATTAGCTTGAACTAGCCAACCTTTGATATTATAATTTGGTCATATTAAAAGTAAGCAATCCTAGAATTGAGATTCAAAAAAAATTTGCAATTACATTCTCTTTTTACAAACATAATTGCCAATTGCATGATCAAATTAGGTAGAAGCTGCAAGTTAATGGAGAACATGAGATCCTTCAAATCAAATTTATCAGCCAAAGAGATCTAGTGAAGGACCTTCCTAACCACATGATGAAATACTAGAAACTAAAGGACTAGGCAATGGTGCTTGAAGTTAACCATTACTTGATCTATCTAAGTCAACAAGATGTTCCCAAGCCTACCTTATCCATGGGAAGTCTCAATGATAAAAGAGTTAGCCAAGCTTTCTTAGATTGTGGGGGGCCCATGAATGGATGAATAGAAGTACTACTCCATCCTTTAAAGATTTAAAATGAAGAGAAAGAAGCCCACAAAACTACAACAAAGGGAAGAATCACCACCATCAAGAATAACTTGAAGATCTATCATTGGTAGAATTTTGAAAATTTCTATATTTTTTGCAAGTTTTGTAATTTTTACCATTTGATCCAATGTTATGAATTCCTTATAATGTAAACCACTTAAATAAAATTTTGTAATGTAGAATTGCAATTTTGTGAAGTTAGTTAATTAGTTAATATCACCCCTACAAATTTTGTAAGAAATCTTGTCCCTTTTGAAATGAATCAAGAATGAGTTTTTAATTAGTCATGGAGGTATGACAAATAATAAAAGTTACATTTGTCATCAACCATGACATCACAGCTCTTGTTGTTATGTGATGAGCTGTGATATCGCGTATGCGATATTGCATCTACCACACGATATCGCGTCTTACCTCATCTTCTATAAATAAGAGGTGGCACCCTTTGTTCCCGGATAGTTAGACTTAGACCATTAGCCAAACAGTTGCAGTTTTATCATTCTAGAGTTAGAATAATTTCTGTGTGCTCATAGTAGGAGTCATAGAGTGAACGGATCTTTATTCAAGCAATTTGTACCTGAGCACACATTTGTGTACGGCAATAAAGACGAACTTTATGATGAACCTTGCAACATACAGACTAAGCTAATTAGTAATTAATTTTTTTTGAATGTTTAATTAATTAATTTCTCTCTAAACCTTTGATCCTCTTAGTTGAGTACACTCAGTACGACCACTTCAAGCATGTGTGTAGTGCTTGGTAACCCAATAACAATTAGCGTTTGGTAATCCCAGCAACATTGCACTGGTTCAGGATGTGTACGACAAGTGGGAACGGATACTGGTGTTAGGACACTTAGAACCTAGTTAATGAATAGTTAATGTAAGTTAGTCACTTAGTTCTCTTTTCCTTTCCCTTATTAGCATAAGACATCAAAAAGATAAAAGTTATAAAAATCATGTACCTTAAGCTTACTTAACCATACAACCATGACAATACAAGTAAGTTTGGGAAGACAGCGAACTGCGATCTACAAGTAACTGTCCAGATACCACAACTAGCTCGTCTACGGAGTTCGATCGGATCAAGCGTCAAACACTCGTATTCATATGGTTGAGTGTAGGGGTACCTCACCACTCATCATTGGCGCCGTTGCCAGGGACGATGCTAGTTATCTACATTAGTTATATCATACAAGATCACTATATAGGAATTAACGATACATTTTTTAGGAAGAAATAATTACGAAAAGTCACATACAAATTCACACACAATTGCACAACTATGCCTCTCCTACAAGACTACGATAATGCCATATCTAGTGAGGCAATTCATTGGGGAACCAACGAATTATATGATAAGAGTACGCAATCCGAGGTGGGGGTTTCTTATAAACATAAACAAAGGCAGCATCATCCCAAAGCACAAAAGCATAACTTACTCAATGACGATGAACCCCTGCTGGCCACTACAAGCCTAATGCAAATACAAGAGGCTGTTCGAATCTCCCGTAGGCATCGTAAAGAAAGCCGCCTACCCAGGCTCGATTTAAACAACTTTCCCAATTTCTCAGGAGGTTATGACTTAGATCTACAACAACATTTACAAGCCTTCTACGATGCCTGTGCATGGAACAACATTGATAACGATTGGCAAAAACTCAAGCTCTTTCCTATGACACTCGTTGGCTAAGCAAAAGTATGGTATAGATCATTAAAACCAAATTCAATACGACATTGGCCAACAATGGTATAACTCTTTAACGAAAGATATCAAACCTACGCAAGAGTGTCGGCCTTGAGGAAACAAGTTCAAGAGTGGAAACAAGCACAACATGAACCCTTGGACATGGCCTTAGAAAGATATTATGCACTATTAAACAACTGTCCAGGCCATGAGTTCTCCGAGGAAAGGCTAATGTACCAAATCATTGATGGGCTTTGTGATGAAACAAGAGAGACCCTAGGGATGTATGCCCAAGGTCAACTATACGAACTACGAACCCATCAATTCCAAGAGCTTATTAAGCAGGTAGCAAAAGAAGAAGGAGAAATGACTGGATGGGAGAGTGTTGAAAAAAATCAATAGGACCAAAACCTCAACCTAACAGAGGTCCATAATTACAAAAAGGAGAAATCAACTTATCTCAAGGAGAAAGAACCATCTTTGTTAGTACAACAATCATTAGAGGAAATCGAGGCAAAGATCAATAAGATGCTGGAATGGATGCATCAAAAGTATGGAGAATATATCAATATTATTGGAGATAGTGTTTTGACAACCCGAGAAGCAGGAAGAAATATCATTAGACAATCGGAAAGAAAGGATGAAGAAAATAAGAGCTCAATTGCCAATCACACGTATGAATGTAACATTTTCCTATACGATCACCCCAAGGGCCAATGCCCAATCTTGTTACATCTATATGAGCATTGGGGAAGCACGTTACACCCAGAGTTCGTACAGAGATACTGTGTTCAATCACAGTGGCAACAATCCCAATCGTGGGGGAAGCCATCCCTAAACTGGAGACACCCTTCGTATCATCCGAATCCAAATGCTTATTGAGTTCAACATCCTATTTCCCCAACTGGGCCAACATATTCTATCTCGCCGCATTATCATTCTCCTCAATACTATCAGCCCATGTCCTCAACACAATCACCGCCTTGTGTACCTTACACTTCTCCTAAATTTCAACATTCTCATCCTTTTCCTCCTACATCGCCACCAACTATTCCTGAATTGTCTACACCATAGCAACAACCCACGAACATTACTTTTGCTACTATTGCTAATAGTAGTGAGAGACCTCTTCAACATCGAAGGCGTCCCTTCTTTAGACATGACTGTAGGAAGGGACAACATAGTTCCAAGGCCACTGCATTCTCCAACTCAACACAAGTCGAACACTGTGGTGCATCCTTCTCCTTGAACCCAACACCTCGTGTTACCTCATCAAGGCCACCAATTAACACTCCAACAACCATACGGCCCAATGAATACAACCATGGAGGGGTAACATCTTGATCCTTGCATACCATCTTACGGTCTTAAGTATCATAGTGGGTCAACTCTTTACTCGGGAACCACATCTTATAAATTGCCCCGCTATGCTTATTATAATCAAGTGTGTGAACCCCAATGGGATAAGTATGACCAAGTTTTGATATTTCCAACATGCAAGGATCCTCATCTTTCATTTATTAATCCTTTTCATGCTCAATCATTTAGTTATGGGGGATATCCCTCATTCTAATAACAAGCAAGATTAATAAATATTTTTCATTCTCTTTAATTTTACAACTTTTTGTTTTGCAACATCGTTATACTTTCTCATTTCTTTGTGTGACTGTTTGTTTTGTTTTTGTTTTTTATTTTTTGTTTTTGTTTTTATCTTTGTTTTTGTTTTTATCTTTGTTTGTTATTTTTGTTTTGTTAGATTTGTCACCTAATAAGTGCTCATGATGGTGGTATGAAATGTATTCTATTGATTGCTAATGTTTGGTTTTTACCTTGGAGTTATAATGTTGATACTAAGGTATGGTTCTTTTGATATAGCAGGTAATGAGTCCACGTCATCCATGCATTCATAAATTTCTATGGTCTCTCTTGGCTTGAAATTGTACGGTCCCTTTCTTAACAATAAAACTATTAACGAATTGGTGACTGGGCCTTTCTCAAACTAAGGAAGGACTCAAGGACTAAAAAAGGTGTGACTTCAAGGGGATTTGATGCATTTGTGTTGGCCATTCTCTTGGGTGCTTAGATGTTTTCTTCCTAAGTTTTTCTTACCATTCTGTCATTTCTCCATTATCAGGAAGCTAAGATAATAAAAATAATAAGACTTTACATGGTGTGATTCTCATGTAAAAAAAAAAGGAACGAAGAAAAAGAAAAGAAAAAGTGAGAATTCAAAGCACACCCCTTAGACAAAATAATCATCTGAGCTACAAGCACTAGTTATGGAACTAAACAAACATGTTCCCTCTAACTAAGGCTCTTCCTCGCTTCCTACTTTTCCCTTTCTTGTTTCCTCGAAATGGTGGTGACTCTTTAGTGGAAGCATTCATGTTACTTCAAGTGGATGGATTGGCCAAGTGTATTAATGCGAAGCCACTAGATGTGGATTGTTTAAGGTTGGATTTAGAATGAGATCTACTAAGTCACATTAACCATAAATACACAAGGGGCTATACACCACCTTGTTCTTGGGACTCTATTCCATTCTCTTTTCATCATTCTTTCTCCTTTTTTCACCTCATTGCTGGTTGTATCAGTAGTCTATATTTTGGTTGATGCATTGTTTTCTTTTTGGTAAATTCTTATGGTTAAGACTTTAACTCTTGTTTCCAAATGACATTTTTAGAGCTTACGGACTCTTTGAATGTGGGTTTGTCAGGGCATAAAGGGCATGAGCCTACTTTGGGGAGGACCCACTGGCATTCCTATTTGGTGCATTAGTTAACTTCTTTCCCTTAAACATTACCGCAATCAACATTTGTTTTGTTCATTCCACTTCTGACATCCATTTTATCGACATTGTCGTTGTTTATTTCTCTCCATCTTTCTTTTTCCTTATCTTTTTCCATTCTATCGCTACCGGAGGATTTCTCTTAGTCATGGGGGTCTTGGTCCAATTTTTTCAATTTTCTCCTAACCCCTACACCTTGGGTAGTTACTAGTGTTATATCTCCAAAATCCATATTAGCCATATCACAACTCAACCAATGGACCTTACACCGAGGCAATGTATCAACTGCATTGTGATTTATTTACCCTTGGTAATATGTGACTGTGTTGTGTGTGCAGATGGCAATCATATAACAATGGATTGGATCTGGAGGAAACACTTAGGATGGACTGGTGCTGGAAAAGTTGTGCAAGGAACGAGATTGATGGCACGCTTATGGATGGTCAACGGAAAAGCGCAATCTTGGCATCGACAGCAACAAACTTCTTCTCTTCTCTCTTCTCTCTCAGCTGCCAAATAAGGCTGGATGTCAAATGTATATAGTGTTCACTCTTGTGGTCATTAACACTAATATTGCCATGTATTGTAATGATAGATCCGTTCACATGTCATCCCATTCACCATGAGTGTCATTCAAGTCAATAATCCCATACCTTTCCAATATTTTGTAAGGAAACTTGAGGATGAGTTTTCATTCAGTCATGGGGGTATGATAAGCCGCGATATCGCGTCCTGCCTCATCTTCTATAAATAAGAGGCGGTGCCCTTTGTTCCCAGATAGTTAGACTTAGACCATTAGCCAAACACTTGTAGTTTTATCATTCTAGAGTTAGAATAATTTTTGTGTGCCCACAGTAAAAGTCATAGAGTGAACTGATCTTTATTCAAGCAATTTGTACCTGAGCATACATTTGTGTACGACAATAAAGATGAACTTTATGATAAACCTTGAAGCATACAGACTAAGCTAATTAGTAATTAATTATTGTTGAATGATTAATGCTTTCCTAGTTAATTAATTTCTCTCTCAACCTTCAATGCTCTTAGTTAAGTACACTCAGTACGACCACTTCGAGCATGCGTGTAGCGCTTGGTAACCCAGTAACGATTAGCGTTTGGTAATCCCAACAACGTTGCACTGGTTCAGGATGTGTACGGCAAGTGGGAACGGATACTGGTGTTAGGACACTTAGAACCTAGTTAATGAATAATTAATGTAAGTTAGTCACTTAGTTCTCTTTCCCTTTCCCTTATTAACATAAGACATCAAAAAGATAAAAGTTATAAAAATCATGTACCTCAAGCTTACTTAACCATACAACCGTGACAACACAAGTAAGTTTGGGAAGACAGCGAATTGCGATCTACAAGTAACTATCTAGATACCACAACTAGCCCATCTGCGAAGTTCGACCAGATCGCGTGTGAAACGCTCGTATTCGTATGGTTGAGTGTAGGGGTACCTTGCGACTCATCACTATGTCATAAATACAAAGTCATTAATTACCTATAAATATGGCTCACCAACTATATTTATGGCACCATTTAGTTACATAGCAGTGAAACTCTATTAGTTTGATTTCATAACTTAGAGAATAGTCAACAAGTGCTAATAGCATGGATTTGAGTCAACTGTACAGAGTCTTTATTCAAGTGGAATATACCTAGACACATTTTGTAACCAACAATAAGTTTGAGATAACAATTTAACTTAAACTAGATCTACTATTTTACACATTTTATTTCTATTATTCATTAGCATAATGATTTACATTTCCAATGTATCATAAAAATTTGGCAGAATAAGCATGATTGAGCTCAAGTGTAAACATGTATTCCCTTGGTAATCCTACTAGCAATATCACTTAGTTTGGTTTGTCCAATGGTGTAACACTTAGTAATCTTAGCCATGGATTCACGAGTCTAGGATTTGACAATGAATTGGCAATCAAACACTCATCATCCTAGGTTAGACTAGAATTTATTTTCCTTGCTTTAGCAATTATTTAATTAATTATATTTCTTATAGTTTTCACTTAGCTTAGGTATGATCATAATAACATCAACTATCATATGCCTCACCTTGCCTATACTAGATAAACATAAGAGCAACTACTGATCTAGGTGAAAAGATAGTGACCTTTGATCACCTAACAAGATTAAATGCTATTACTATTTCATCTATGACTTACAACATGGTCGACTCCGATGGTTGTAGATTGTATGGTGGAGCATTAGGTATACTCACTCCTCATCAAATAAGGTATTAGTGTAAGTGTAAAACTCCTAATTTTGAATCTCTAAGTCATAGGTTCAATTCTAGTTGATAATGCTAAGTTATAACATTCTAATTTGGCTATATTTCTTACGGTAAATATTGTTAAAAATGTTTCAAGTTCCAACCACCTCGTATGTTTCCATGTCAAAATGTCTTTAAACTATCCCAACAAATTTTACATCGCTACAACACAATTTACCAAATTCTAATGCTAATATTAGATGTAGGCTTTACATGCTTTAAGTAACTATTTTCTTTTAAAATGAATAAATCTTATGCCACAATATTTGAAGTTTTACAATGTGGGATGCAATAGCATTGTAAGGTGAAGGATTATGCTTTTTTACATATTTAGGATTCTACATTCATGTTGGAATTGCATTTATACAATACTTTGCTCTAGAATGAAAATAGAGCGAGAAAACCAAAAAGGTATCATCAACTTTGTTGGTACAATGAAAAGCATATGTTAAGGTAGTGGCATATGGAATGGGTATGCTATTTGTCACATCAATTTCGAATGCCCTCGCCATTTACTCTTGAATATGAAAAAAAAATATGTTTTGTAACAATTACTTTGTTAGGTCTTGGTATTTTAAATAAGTTCTAAATATTAATAGAAAATAAAGTCTTTTATTTACTTTAACATCATGGTTAATGCTTTTAACTCATATAAGAATAGACTTATATTGAAATTTTAGCTCTCTCTAAACTCACCTTGCAATGTTTTGTTTAGTATTTAAGAAATTTTTTTAGTCTAAAGAAAGCTTTTAACTTCAATTACTTGTTTCCAATAAAGTTGTTCATTTTATTTAAATTAGTTTCTCCTAAATTATATATCTTTTCTAGTATTTAAATCACCTTAATTTTTATCTATTGTTATTAGTTCTAAGTAATCATACCTTTGTGTGAGGTTCCTTAGCTTTTGCCTCTAAAACTAAGATGCAAGAATGTTTATGAATACTAAACCACATTCCAAAAATATTCAATTCCAGGATGTGTTGCGTGCCACAACAGGTTCGGTTAATGACAATTTGCATTATTCATTTGGAAATAGGGATGTTGATGGAAGCCTGCATCGCGGTCATGGTTGAAAAACCAAAATTTGCTTTTCTTCACGGCATGAGATACTACTAAATCGAAATTTGAGCCCTTATTTCTATTTTTATATCTCCCAGCATGTTGGTTAAATAGCATTGAACAACTCTGAACAGCTGTTGTTTTGTTTCTCCTTTCATAAGGTTTTGTTAGTTTTTGTCTAATTCTTAGTATATTCCTCCCTGATAGGAAATGGGACTTTTTTCTCATGCATCCAAGTATTACAAATGTTGAAGTATGGAAAATGCACGTGTAAAGGCACCAAGATAGTGGTGCTTTTCAGACATATCAGAGTTCGGAATTCTAAGGTTGATAGCATCCCTGTACTCAGACGTGGGCTCCACCAACTTTAAATGAAAGAGGCTACAATAAGAGGGAGACAATAGACGAGTGGCATGCAACATTAAAGGCCAAAGGACTTGAATATAAAGATTTTGAATTCGAAGTTCAAAATGAACTTGGCTGTCAATGAAATATAATCAACTTTAATCCTTTGGAACGATGTTAAACATCATCTGTATTTACTATTTAGAGAGTACAGTTAATTTTGGGCTGTGCAATATTAATAATATTCAAGACAACTTATGTAATTAAGGGATACTATCTCATATTGCAAAGGGTTAATCACAAAATTTCCAACTATGTTTTGTTTTGGGATCTAAAAGAGCTACATTGCTTGTTATATTGTTGTTTAATACAAGAAGGTTACTTTAATAAAGTTGAATGAGCTTACTAGTTGAATTGCAACTTGTATGCATACCTGAGGATTGAATTAGTGAACTCATACTAAAGATTCTTTTAACAACGAGTGCATAACCAACTCAACAATGCTCATGTTGTTTCAAACTGCTAATATCACAGAGTCTATAAGGTAACATTTCCCTCCTGTTCTTGGAAGCAGTTTTAATTTTATTTTGCATTATGTTTCTTATAGAACATTCCTCATTCCTTTCAGGAAACTCGGGAAGATACAAGGAAAGGCCTGTAGCAACGGTTGTCCTGCAAGTGCATGTACATGAGGAAGAGAAGAATTCTATCAAATCTTTTGTTGCCATTTCAAATTCATGTGACGATTTATTTAGTATTAATCTGTGATGAAATTGACTTAAAAAGAAAAAAAAGGAAATCAAAGAAATTTCTCACTTAAACTATAAAAATTAATCAAATACAAAGCCGTTATATGACTGCAATTAATATGGGATGAAAAGACTAATAAACGGAACATTATGTCTTACGCTTTCTTTATGAAAAAATGAATTTGCATGTCATGCACAATAACATAAAATACTAACAATATTATAAACTTATTTTTCAATATTTGCCCGCTGTTTTCTGTAAAACCTGAATGCATATTTGCCCCCAAACAAAATAGCCTCCTGGCCTAAACATCCAGCTGCTTCTAGCAGTAAAAGGCCACCTTTCCCAAGGGAAAAGTTGATTTAGACTATGAAAATACATAAAAAGAAAATTGCACACAACATAAGACATCCAAAGAAATGGTTGCATCAAAACAATCCATCATATGAAAGAGCCCCATTGCTCCAGAAAAAAAATAAAAATTTACTTCTGACATACGAGCACGTGTCCAGTTGACTGAACAATCAGAATGGATAGGATCAAATGCTTAAATAGGATATGGAAGCCTGCGTGTTGCAAATGTAGCAACCATTGCTGGTAGACCTTGCTCCAAAAAAGGCTGTACCCTGTTTTCAGGAGAATATTTGTGTCCAATTGTACGTGTTGTTAGATCCTCAGAATGTAATAGTGAACCAGAGAAGACAGCTCCAACATCTAGAACAACCTGCCAAATACCAAAGCAGGTACCATTTAAAATTACAAAATTGATTAAATTAATGCCACAAAAGAGCAGTAAAAAAAAGTGCTACATTACATAGGAATCAACCCAAGCAACCTGCCTTCAACGTCTACCCCAAATTCAAGAAACTTGAATTTGTTTTTAATTGACAAAAAGAAAACATAATAGATATAGGTATTAAATAACAAGAAAACCGCCATATGGTCCAGGCCTCATGCAAATGGCAAGTCCCTCAATTGGACTCTTGATTAGCAAAAAGATCCATACCAGGGAAGGCAGTTGAAAAAAGAAGTAGATAGATTATCAGAATTATCATTTACAAGAAAAATAAAAAATGGAAAGGGAAAAATAGTCACCACTAATACTAACTCTTCTGATTCAGACGCATTTAAAAATTGCCCAAGACAAATTATGATGGCTTATCATAATTTCTGAGGCTCTATGCCTCAACATCAAGCTTTTATTCCTATGCAAATAGCTAATATTCCTTTGTTGAATATTGATTACTTGTCACCAAGGGAAGTTATACTGTGAAAATATGGATTGATCAAGTCAGAGCGACTCAGTTATTAGGAGGCTATGCTGAAAGATATGTTTGTCCTTTGATTTAAGGAGAGTTACAAGTAAATTACAGCAATGGTGGGATCATGCCAGTCCAGAAGCACGAGAACAGGTTTTGCAAAATGGTTTCCAAGGGCAATTACTAATGAATTCAGTATAGATTTAACAAGAAATTCAGCAGGTCAAGATAAAATACTATTAAGTCAGAAGAAATTAGGAGATCTCAGACAGTTTGAGCAATTTAGTGAAAAATTTACTAGAGATGTTTACAGATTAAATTTCCATAGAGATAAAATGACCACATCCATGTATTTAGCTGCATTACAACTGGGTCAATTGGTTATGCATACAGCTTTACGAAAGAATCTTTATCTTAGTGAAATGTATATTTGTGATGTTATTCATCTTGCCAGACAAGAACTTCAAAAGCATGTTATAATATCACTTTACCGAAGGTGTTTCTATCAGCTGTTTGCAACAATCTTGAAGGTGGAGATACATTTGGTTCTAAAGCTAGAATACCTAGTAAAAGGAGGAGGCATCGTGCAAGACAAGACTAAGAAAGTTCAAACCTTATAAATATATTAGACGAAAGTGCCGCCCATTAAAAAGAAATAAGGCAGAGGTATGCTGCTATGCTTGCAAAGAAAAAGGTCATTTTGACCATGAATGTCCAAAAAAGCACCAAAAAGAATAAAATATTTTTTTTCAAGCATGTAATGATTGGGAACTAGTAGAAAATGAAAAAGATTTTAAAAATGCTTTAAAAAATAATAAATAACCGTTTATTGTAAAAGAAGAAATTGAAAATTTACAGAAGGAAGAAGAAGATACCCACTTAAATTCAGAAGCTATTTTGGCAAAATAATATATGTTAAATTCAGAGTGGATTTCTGAGGACGAAAATCAGGAATTTGAAAATCACTTTGCACTAAATATAGAAGGGGAATCGTCTCAAATACACAGTTACACTGAAGAAAAAACAGACGAAGAAGATGAAGCTCAGAATGCTGATCAATCAGAAATGGAGCCTGAAGATCCAGAAGAAGTAAGCGACAAACAGACAACAAACTCAGACAAAGAATTACATTCAAAAATGGAAATTCAGATGCTAGTCCAGCAAAGATATTTGATTACTCTTTATGAAAAGCAGAATCCAATCAAGTATCCAGAAAGGAAACAACTAATCAAGTCCGCAGCTGATCCAGCCATTCTTCACCAAATCAAAAAAGCAGTAAAAACTCATACAACTCTTTTAATTAAGAGTAGCTGTAGATGGAAAAGCTAAATGAAAAGTTTACTGTTTTTATTGATATTGGAGCAAATTTAAACTTTGCTGATAAAGAAGTATTTGAAAATTGGATACAATTGGATAAGGGTTTTAGATCGATACTGTGAATGGAGTTAGAAGTCTAAACTACCTTTGCTGTAGATGTGCCTATCAAACTAGACGATTATGTATTATATATAGATTTTGTTCAAATAAATGATGTTGGGTATTCAGTTGGTCTAGGCGCTACTTTCATGGATAGTATAGGTCGTCAAGATTTAGTTAGTCTGTGCTATTAGGGGACGAAGCTTACCATTCCAAGAGTGCCAAATGAATTGACTACTCAAGCCAAAGCAAACTTCTGTTCTAGAAATAAGGAACCATTCTTAAACGTCATAATGAGAAGAGAATTGCAGATAGAAACTCAGTGAGCAAAGTATCAGCTAGCCAAGCAGTTAAAATCCTGTCAAATATCACAATCCTAGCAGAAAAGATTAACAGATGTAGTTACTGAATTAAGAAAGTGTTGTGGTGAACACCCACTTGATTTTTGAAACAATGATTCTCCAGTAGCTTATATTCCAAGCGTCCACAATATTCTTGTACAATGCAAATCTATTCTCATGAATAAGGTCGACGAAAGCAAAGCTATTAGTCAAGTTGAAGAGATTTTTAAAAAAGGATCAATTAGACCATTGCAATGTAATTATTCATGTGCTAGCTTTATTGTTTGCAACCATGTTGAGCAAAAGCAAAATAAAGCAAGAATAGTAATTAACTATATTTCTATTAATATAGTTACTACTGATATTAAATGGTCACTTCCCTGTAAAGAAGAACTAATTTGGGTAGCAACAAAATTGGTGTTCCCTGAATTTGATTATATATCTGGTTACTATCAAATTAAAATAGTTCCAGAAAATGTTCGTAAAACAACGTTCAACACACCGATGGGCATTCATATGGCTAGTCAAGACATTTGAATTTAAAATGCTCCAACACAATTTCAGCATAGAATGAATGCCATATTCAAGCCATATAGAAGTTTTATTGCTAAGTATATTGATGATTTTCTAATGTTGTCTAATGACCCAAAAGAACATCAAGATCATCTAATAAAGTTTGAAAATTGGTAAAGCATCATGGCATTGGATTATCAGCTAACAACAAGAAATTCCAAGTGTATCAAACTAAAATAGAATTCTTTGAAGTTATCTATCGGAAAAATGAAGACAAATACATTAGTATTATTTGTTGTATTTCCTTTTATGTTTTTAAAAGGATGTTGCATTTTAAATAATATAAAGGGGTCAATTTGTAAAGTGATGTTTATCCCACGTGTTAGGATTGAGGTTTGGTCCTAATGTTTCCTTATAAATAGAAGGCTTGGGGTAGCCTTTAAGAGTGTGTTTTTGATGTGGAAGCATTGTATTGAGGTTTTACCTTAGAGTCGAGTCTGAGATCTGATATTTGCTAGAGTAACAGATTGGGTGCTTGAGAAAGCTATAAGGACAACTTGTATCCTTAAGATTTGAGCAGAATAGAAAGCAGATCAGCATTGTTGTGAAGGTAGGGTAAAAAGGGCCCAAACCACGTAAATCTATGTGTTCTTGTGCTATTTTCTTTCGCTGTTTTCATTTTTCTTTTACAGCAAACGTTTGCTAAAGTTTACAGCAGTTTTTCAATGATTTACAGCATCTACAATGCGATATTTTCTGCCTTTAACATTTTATTCAAATTTACAACGTTCTAATAATTTCTCCAAAGCTTCTCTAGTGCATTTTTTAGATTTGATCTACTGATTGTTTTATTGAAACTATCACTTCTGATTATAACAATTGGTATTAGAGCTAAATCTAAATAGATGAAGAGGCTACAAACAACAAAAAGATTGGTAGGAGAACTAGAACATCTGGAACATTTTGATAAAGGCCATTTTAGCACAAAGGGAGTGTTAGGGGGCCCTAGAACCCTCTCAATTAGCGGGAATGTCGAATGCTGATTGGAGAAAAATTAAGACTCATGCATTATCTTTCATTCATTCAACCCTAAGCAATGGGATCTTGGCATCAATTAAACCTAATATGGATTCATATGATTTGTGGCAAATGTTGAAGAATAGGTTTGATAAAGTATCAGGTTTGAATACTTTTCATATTTATCAAAAAGTTTTTAGATGCAAGAAGAGCTCTGATGTGTCTTTCCAAGATCATTTGGATAAGTTGATGGGAAATTTGAATAAGCTGGAAGAATATAAAATTGTTATTCAAAATTTAGTTAAATCTCATGCTCTGTTAGACTCCTTACCTGATTCCTGATCTGCAATTGTGACATTTATTACTACTTCTATGAGTGTTTTATCTATGACATTTGAATAGGTCCTGTCTACCCTTCAAGATTAAGAAGAAAGAGTAGATGAGTCTTTTGGATCTGGAAATGTTCATGTAGCAAAGGAAAGAGCGAGAAGTAGGAGATGTTTCCCAAGTAGGGTGATGAGTGGCAAGGTACCCCTACACTCAACCATACGAATACGAGCGTTCACGCACAATCCGGTCGAACTCCGTGGACGGGCTAGTTGTGGTATCTAGATAGTTACACGTTGATCGCAGTTCGATGTCTTCCCACCTAAACTAGTATTTGCTTTGTCACATATGGTTTAGTCCAGAGTGAGGCATATGATGTGATCCTAAACTAGTGCTACTCTTAGAGACAATGGAAAATAATCTTGATTAAACTAATAAGCAATAGGAAATGAAGTCTAAGCTAGCCTAAGTGCGATGAGCATCCGTTCCTTAATCATCCGTACACATCTTGGACCTCGTGCACGACTACTACTGGGATTTCCAAACGTAGATCCTAGGTACGCTACTGGGTTACCAAGTAGTCACACTTAAATGCTCGTGATTAAGTCATACTCGTTCCGCAATTAACAACAAGAATAGTAAATGATAGTAAAGAAATATTAACTAAGAAAACAATAAATAACAATAACAATTAATAGTAACAATTAAATAATTAAAACTAAGTGAATGTTGCAATGATGAAATAATCTCGATCTTTATTGTCGATCATGTGCGTGTCCAAGTACGTCACACTCGAATAAAGGTTTTGTACAATTACAAACATCACATTGCGGGCATGCACTTGGGAAAATAATCTAACTCCTATGGAAACAAACTACAAGAGCTTCCCTACAATTAACTCAAAAGATACCAAAGTGTGGCGGAGGCCCACTTATTTATAGGCTAAAACAGGCTCCACGTAAACAGGGCCACGTCGATGCATGGAGGGATACGTCGACAGGGCCGCGTTAACGCGGCAGCGTATACGAGGCCCCGTATACGCAGCCTAGTCGACACATCGACTGTTTAACGCTTCATCATACCCCCACGACTAAATAACAACTCATCCTCAAGTCAAAGAAAGTGAGGAACAAGCTCAATTGAATACACAATGGATAGGTATGGGATTATTAACTGATGAGAAATTTATTCATGTCGCAGTGGATATGACAAAATTGAGACACAGACACAAAATGATAGAATTTATCGAAACTCATGTGGTTCCTGGTGGTGGTGGTTCCTCCATGGGTCTCTTCCCTTGTCCTGCGCATCAAGCTTCTAAGATTGATACCATTGAAGAAGCACCTAACATTTCTCCTCTTCTATCCAAGGATTATGAGCCGTCCATGCTGATGGTCCAATGTTTGATGGATTTGGCATTTCCCATGGGCACGGTAGCTGCGGGAGCACTTGATTGGCCTTGACATGCATGCCGCAAATAGCCGTCGTTCCTCTTCATAGGCTCGAGCCCTGACCTCTCCTCCTTTTGCTTGGATAGATTATGCAGTAACAGGAGTTCCATGATGGATGCTAAATGATTGTGCCTTCTGCTCTGCATGTTTTGCATGAGGTCCTTGGCCTCTGCCTCCCCCAAGTCGTTCAGTTGCACCTTGAGAAGGTCCGCCTTGTCTTCTTTTAGGCACCATCTATAATCACACAAATCAATTGTTAGTAAGGTTATTGAAAAAAGTTCAATGATTTCATACCTTACTCATTGCCTTTAATAAATGTTGAATTCTTTAATTAGTATGATTTTAGAGTCAGAAATTTTTCAAGGAAGTTGCCCTAAAAGTTTAATGTCGAACCTAGTTTTGAGGAACATTTGATAAAATGATGACAAAGAAAAGAATAGATTTGGCAATGAAGTACTTGGAGGGTATAAAATGATGTAGTGGAGTGCAACGAGTATAAATTACAAAAGTCACGCAAGTGGGTCCTCCCCAAAGCAGGTTCCAACCTATAATGCCCTTGTGCAACCACACCTTAAAATGTCCGTAGGGACTAGAAGGGTTAAATGTAATCTATACCAATGCAACAAACACACACATGTAGATACCACCGTGATGAGGTATGAATTCAATGCTACACAAGACACGAGTCACAAATACATGAATAGCGAGATGGGATGAATTGGAGAAGGGATTGCAAAGATTGGGACATGAGGTAACTGACTTAAAGCACAATGAATCTTGAGTGTAGAGCATGATTAATGTGTCATTAACCCGTCGCTCCAAAATCAAGACCAAGTCCATTCCTCCAATCAATGACATCGCATTGTTTCATCCAATAATGGACAACCATAAGAACACCATGACAGCAAGGCATACGATCACTTGGCGTTTTGTGCAAGGGAGGAGTGACTTGGAACTTCTTTGCAGCATACTTTTTGTTTGGCCGCTTTGGCACACTCCCTTTTTTTTTCTTTTTTTTTTTAAGTACTTAATCCAGAAAAGCCACCTACCTTCAAGCATGGGTGCATGTCTTTGCAGTGGGACCCCCTAGAATAGCGTTAGGTTCTTTATTGGATGCCTTTAATACTCTTACTTCCATTTTCCGTTAAATCTACAAAGATCTTAGTACAACCAAGCTGCATGATAGCACCTACAGATGTCACCAAAGAGAATCCACAAGTCCCCTTGATGTCACACCCTGGCCATTCCCTCTTAGTCCATCCTTCTTCGCTCTGGGCATAATGAGCACAAAATTACTTTTAAGTTTCATGATGACAAGAATATCATTGTACCCGAAGTAGAACCTCTTATTAATAGAATGGTTGGGTGGATGTGATGGGCTCGCTGTTCAAATAATTAGTCACCTGAGACTTCATAGCATAGAACAACACCTCAACCAACGAGTCACATGAGTGTTTTATTCGTAAATGAAATTACTCATAAAAAGATAAAAAGACAAAAGGATAAAACAATAAATTAAAAGGTAAAATTGGAAAACAAAAAGTTGAAAAATTAAAGAAACAGAAAAACATTTATTAATTCTGTGTTGTTAAAATGGAGGATACCCCCCATAACTAAACAATTGAGCATGGCTAGAATTAATAAATGGAAGGTGGGGATCCTTGCATGTTGGAAATATTGGGACTTGGTCATACTTACCCCATTGGGGTTCACACACTTGATTAGAGTTGACATAGTGGGGCAAGTTATAAGATGTGGTTAATTTATAAGGAGTTGACCCACTATGGTACTTGCGACCGTAAGATGGTATGCAAGGATCAACATGTCTCCCCATGTGGCAATATTCATTGGGCCCCATGGTTGTTGGAGTGTTGATTGGTAGCCTAGATAGAGTAACAGGAGGCGTTGAGTTTGAGGAGGCGGATGCATCACAGCGTTGAACTTGTGCTAAGTTGGAGGATGCAGTGGTTCCGAAACTGTGTTGTCTCTTTCTACGATTCTGCCTAAAGAAAGGATGCTTTCGATGTTGTGGAGGGTTCCCACTGCTATTAGCAACAACAACACAAGTAACATTCATGGGTTGGTGCTATGGTGCAAAGCCTTCTAGCACAACTGGTGGCGATGTAGAAGAGGGTGAAGTATGAGAATATTGAGGTTGAGGATAAGTGTAAGGCAAATGAGGTGGTGATTTTGTTGGAGAGGACATGGGTGGATAGTACTTGGGAGAATGATAACAATGAGGTGAGGTAGAGGTTGTTGATCCCGTTGGAGAAACAGGGTGTTGAACATAATAAGCATTTGGTGTTGGGACATACGAAGGGTATGGTCTAGTTGGCGGTGGCCTCCCCCACGACTAAGGTTTTTGCCACTGTGATTGAACCAGATATTTCTGTACGAAATCTGGATGTAACATTCCTCCCCAATGCTCATGTAAATGTGACAAAACTGGACATTGGCCTTTGGGGTGATTGTACAGACAGATGTTACATTGATATGTGAAATTGGCAGTTGAGTTCTTATTCTTATTATCTTCTACCCTTTGTTTCGATTGTCGCGTGGTGTCCTATCCTGTTTCTCGATTTGGCATAGTTCTTCCTCTAATAATGTTGGCATATTCT
>MNCI01013120.1:93238-111287 GCA_015680685.1 Gnetum montanum
TTGCTTTGTCACGTATGGTTTAGTCCAGAGTGAGACGTATGATGTGATCCTAAACTAGTGCTACTCCTAGAGACAATGGAAAATAATCTTGATTAAACTAATATGCAATAGGAAATGAAGTCTAAGCTAGCCTAAGTGCGATGAGCATCCGTTCCTTAATCATCCGTACACATCTTGGACCTCGTGCACGACTACTACTGGGATTACCAAGCGTAGATCCTAGGTACACTACTAGGTTACCAAGTAGTCACACTTAAATGCTCATGGTTAAGTTGTACTCATTCCGCAGTTAACAACAAAAATAGTAAATGATAGTAAAGAAATATTAACTAAGAAAACAATAAATAACAATAATAATTAACAGTAACAATTAAATAATTAAAACTAAGTGAATGCTGCAATGATGAAATAATCTCGATCTTTATTGTCGATCATGTGCGTGTCCAAGTACGTCACACTTGAATAAAGGTTTCGTACAATTACAAGCATTACATTGTGGGCATGCACTTAGGAAAATAATCTAACTCCTATGGAAACAAACTGCAAGAGCTTCCCTACAATTAACTCAAAAGATACCTAAGTGTGGTGGAGGAACACTTATTTATAGGCTAAAACAGGCTCCACGTAAACGGTGCCACATCGACGCATGGAGGGATGCATCAACGCGGCCGCGTATATGGGGCCCCGTATACGTGGCCTAGTTGACGCATTGACTGTTTAGTGCTTCATCATAGGGGGAGAAGTAGGAATAGAGGTGCATCACGTGGCTAAACTCAAACTCAAAAGTGTTGGTTCTATAAGAAGAAAGGTCATTTAAAAAAGGACTGCTTTGCATAGAAAGCACAGAAAGATAAAGGAAAGGAGAAAAAGTCGAAAGAAGGAACATCAAAGATAAATGTAGCTGACAAAAACATTAGTTTCTTGGTTCAAGAACTATGTACAATGCTGGTAGATGGACGTAGCAATGATATCTGGTTGATTAACTCAAGTGCCTCCTTTCACATTTGTCCAAATAAGTCTTGTTTTACATTTTATCATGAAGTTAAATCTGTTTTTGTATATGCTACTAATGGAAAAGCTTTAAAAGTTCTTGGAATTGGAAGTATAAGTATGCAACAAGCAGGGATGCCAAAGGTGACAATAGATAATGTTAGACATGTTCCTGAAGTCACAAAGAAGCTGATTTTAGTTCCACAGCTAGATGATTTAGGTCTGAATTTTAGTAGTGGAGGTGGACATTGGAGGATTTCCAAAGGAATCACGACCATTCTGAAAGGAAAGGAGGGCAGCTTATATACGTTGACGGCAAACTCGTGTAACTCTATTGCAGCAATTTCTGATGTAGAAAGTTCTGAAGTGTGGCATAGACATCTTGGACACATTGGCTAGTCAAGCTTAAAGGTACTTCAAAATCAATCTCTCATTTCTATATTTTCTTATGCCCAAATTGATTGCAAAGACTGTTTAATTGGAAAATCTATGAGTAAACTTCCATAGGGATTTAGATAGCAAAAAGAAAAATAAGTTAGAATTGGTTTATTCTGATGTTTGTGGTCCTATGACTCCCATTTCTCTTGGTGGATCTGTTTATTTTGTACCCTCATAGATGATTGTACATGAAAGGTTTGGGTTTATATGCTGAAATCAAAAGATGAAGTGTTTTCAGTTTTCAAAACATTTGTTGCAATAGTAGAAAATGAAACAGGTCTGAATATAAAATGTTTGCAAACTGATAACAGTGGGGAGTACACTTCCAAAGTATTTACTGATTTCTGCAACAACAAAGGAATTAGGCATATGTGTACCCCTCTTGGTACAACATAGGAAAATGGAGTTGCTAAAAGATGCAACAAAACATTGTTCGATCGTGCTAGAACAATGGTTTCAAGTGCTGGCCTACCTAAGATGTTTTGGGGAGAGGCAGTCAAGACTACAACATATTTAGTGAACAGGTCTTCACATTCTTCAATTGATAATGTTGTTCTAAAAGCTATTTGGAGAGGTAAAGACATTTCATATAGTCATTTAAGAATTTTTGGATGCAAGGCATTTATGCATATTCCAAAGAAGAACTAAACTAAGTTGCAGGACATGGCTAAACGTTGCATATTTGTTGGATATGGAGAAGATGAATTAGGATCCAGACTTTGGGATCCTGAATTGAAACGTGTAGTGAGATCAAGGGACGTTAAATTCAAAGAAAATGTGATGTTTAGTGAGCTGCAAACGAAAGACAATGACAACAATTGCTCAAACAACATGAGAACTCCTCTTAGGATGACTAAAGAAGTTGAAAATGATGAAATTCATGGATTTTCCAGATCTGGAAACATTGGATAGCATGCTGAAATTACATGGCAGCAAGCTGAGAACTTGGGACTGCAAGGAGAAAATGGAGGACAACAAGGAAATGAGGAAGAAGATGATGAACAACAAGTTGCAAATGTGTCTCATTGGATTAGAAGGTCAACAAGAGCTACTAGACCTCCTGACAAGTACTCTCCCTCGCTGAATTATGTACTTTATAGTGATAGTGGTGAACCAGAAACAATGGAGGAAGCCATGACGTGTATTGATGCTGCAAAGTGGAAGGCAACTATGAATGATGAATGGAAATCACTCCAGCAGAACAAAACATGGAAGCTAGTTCAATTGCCAAAAGGGAGAAAACCCTTAGAGTGCATGTGGCTATACATAATTAAAATAGAGGCCAATGGGAAAAAAACGTTTCAAGGCTAGGTTGGTGGTGAAAGGCTATGCACAGAAACCAAGCATAGACTTTCAAGAAATTTTTCTCCCATGGTAAAACACTCTTCTATAGTGCTATCTTTGGTGGCTTGCATGGACTTAGAATTGGAACAACTCGACATAAAAACAACATTCCTCCATGGAGATTTGGAGGAGGAAATATACATGAAACAGCTAGAAGAGTATGAAAAACAACAAGGTTCAAATCTGATTTGTAGACTGAAAAAGAGCTTATATGGTCTGAAACAAGCCCCTATGCAATGGTATAAAAGGTTTGATACCTTCAAGAAGAAGCTGAATTATCATAGAAACAATCTGGACCACTATCTGTATTTTTCTGGAGATGTTTCGGGTAAGTTTACAGTGTTGTTGTTGTATGTAGATGATATGTTAATTGCTAGAAATGACATGGCAGAAATAAAACATCTAAAACTAGAAATGGGCAAAGAATTTGCTATGAAGGATTTGGGACAGGCAAAGAAAATTCTTGGAATGAATATTTACAAGGACAGAAAAAGGAAGAAGCTGTGGCTAAGTTAAGAAGATTACATTGGAAAGGTTCTAAAATGTTTCAACATGAAGGATGCAAAACTTGTAAGTACACCTCTTTCAGCACAATTTAATTTATCAAAGGAGGACTGTCCTAAGTCAATAGAGGACTTTGAAAAGGTGAAAAATGTCCCATATACTTCTACTATTGGGTCATTGATGTATGCTATGGTTTGTACACATCCTAATATTGCTTCTGCCGTTGGAGTAGTTAGTAGATTTATGACCAACTATGGGTGGAATCACTAGCTAGTTGTTAAATGGATTCTAAAATATTTAAAGGGCACAAAAACACATTGCTTGTGTTTTGGAGATGCTAATCTGCACATTGAAGGTTTTGTAGATGCAAACTTTGATGCTGATCATGATACAAAATGTTCCACTACAGGATACACATTTATTTTTGGTGGTGCAACAGTGAGTTGGTTGTCACGTCTACAACCATGGGTAACTTTATCTACAACCAAATCAAAATATGTAGCCCTCACAGAAGCATGCAAGGAGATGTTATGGATGAAGAGATTCTTGCAATCTCTTTGATTAAAACAACAAAGGTATGCTATGTTTTGTGACAGTTTGAGTGCAATCCATCTTGCAAAGAATTCTGCCTTTCAAGCCAGGACAAAACATATAGATATCTGGTTCCGCTTCATAAGAGAAATCATAGAGGACGGTTTGGTGCATGTTCATAAGGTCCATACAAAGCTTAACGTTGTTGATGCTTTAACAAACTAGTAATAGCTAAAAAACACATTTTCTATAGGAAGAAGCTTGGGATAGCTGAAGCTTAATCAAAAGTGCACATCTCTTGAAGGTTGGTTGGATTTGTCTTCAAAGGGGAGTTTGTTGGAAAAATGAAGACAAATACATTAGTATTATTTGTTGTATTTCATTTTATGTTTTTAAAAGGATGTTGCATTTTAAATAATATAAAGGAGTCAATTTGTAAAGTGATATTGGGGTTTGGTCCTAATGTTTCCTTATAAATAGAAGGCTTGGGGTAGCCTTTAAGAGTGTGTTTTTGATGCAAAAGCATTGTATTGAGGTTTTACCTTGGAGACAAGAGTTTAAGATCTGAGATTTGTTGGAGTAACAGATTGGGTACTTGGGAAAGCTATAAGGACAGCTTGTGTCCTTAAGATTTGAGCAGAACAGAAGGCAAATCAGCATTGTTGTGGAGGTAGGTAAAAAGGGCCCGAACCACGTAAATCTTTGTGTTCTTATGCTATTTTCTTTCACTGTTTTCATTTTTCTTTTACAGCAAATGTTTGCTGGCATTTATAGTGATTTTTCAATGATTTACAGCATCTATAGCGTGATATTTTTTGCCTTTAACATTTTATTCAGATCTATAGCATTCTAATAATTTCTCTAGAGCTTCTGTGATGTATTTTTCAGATCTGATATGCTAATTGTTTTATTGAAACTATCGCTTCTGATTATAACATTATCATTAAAGATGATAAAATTCATATGCAATTGCATAAAGTATCATCACCCAGAGCCACAATGCTCATCCCGCTAAGGAGGGTCCTAGGAGTGTTGGTATATGAGCAAAAGTCTAACCTCTTCGAGTAGTTGTGCCCAAGCTCGAACCCAGGTCTTTAACTTGAGAAATGAGCACCTTACCATTACTCCAAATGATGGTTCCTTACCCTCACTCCAAATGATGCAACTGCAAGTATTAGAAAAAATTGTGCAATTTCCAAATATCTTTGAAAATAAGGAGTAATCTCAAAGATTTCTTGGATGTGTTAATTATGTGCATCAACATATCCAAAATCTCTTAAGAAAGACTAAAGCAATAGTGAGTGATCCATTTAAATGGAATAAAGAGGCAACAAAGGAAGTTCAAAAGCTGAAAGATGAGTTTCAACATTTGCCACCATTAGAACCAGCATTTGAAGGTCCATTTATTTTGATACACATGCTAGCCATGATGCCTAGGAAGGAGTGTTATTTAAAAAGGTAAATAAACAAGAGAAAATTTGTTCATACCCCTATGAGGTGTTTGTGAAGAATAAATTAAATTACTAGGTAGCAAAAAAGGAAATTCTAGGAGCTATTAAACAAATTAAAGAGTTCCATACATATTTAATTGGGCAACCTTTTATTTTACAAAGAGATTCTTCTACTCTAGCAACTCTGATGAAATGAAAAGAAAGATTATAAATAGCGATAAGTTGCGAAGGTTTGCCTGGTGGCAGTTCTTATTATCTCAGCACCAATTTACCATGGAGCAAATACTAGGAAAAGTAAATTATTTTCCAAATGCTTTAACCAGATAGCTAAAAAATTTTATGTTCCAATCAAGTGCAACCTCTCCTTGTTTGTATAAACCACCTCCTTAAAACCAAGCCATCTCAAAATCCAATGTCATGTTAGCTAAATAGGTATCACAATGCTACTAGAAATTATTTCATGAGAATCCCAATCATTTTTACCAAACTTTCAAAAACTAATCTCAATCAAATCCCACTAGTGGAGTAGGGTTTCAAGAAAATGTTGTATATTGATTAATAACCTTGGTTGTGGCAGGAAATTGTGCTAAAAAATAGCTGCACTATTTCAAAGAACAATAGGAAAACATGGAAACCAATGCCTACTTTAGAAAAGTTTAAAAAAAAAATAGAACATGAATAGAATATTCAAATGGAGTTTGCAAAATGAAAGGGAAAAAATCAATGACCAACCAGACCTGGTGCAAGCATTAGAGGTCAGAAAAAGACAATAGAACCCTTTAAATATCATGGGTGAATGTAGTAGGAGCAGTAAACAACCTGGGCCACTAGTCACTTTCCAAAGAGAACAACACAATGATGAAGCTCCAGTTGCTTTCCATAGAAAAGGACGAGAGAATGTTTGCAAATAGATAGAATGTTGCAGTAATTATGCAAAATGAGTATAGCAGGCTAGCAGCAAATGCAGGGAATGGGTTTTGCCCAAAAAATTCATGTCAGCGACATCAAAATTTCAATGTTCAAAATTAATTATGAAAGAATACATGGGGTAGAAGATAAAGGAGAGATAACACAACATGACTTCCTATTCGAATGATTTCATGTGGAAGGTAGTAAATATTATAACCTATACACGCTTATGATAAAGTGGACCATGCACACAATTAAAATTAGGTTCTCACATGCTGTACAATGCCCCCAGGGTGTGAATTTGACAGGCACTACTGCCTGTCATTAATCTATTCTATGATGTGTAATTTAAACTTTTACTTTGTAAACTAGTTTAAATCTTCCATCAGAATGTTCCCATTGATCCTCCTCGATCAGGCATGTTAGGTTTTATTGCCTAAAATACAGATCCCTATATGACCTCCACTTTCTAATATACATTTTATTTTTTTCCAAGATGGTATGAAGTTGACCTCTAAAATATTAAAAATTTTCGATCTAGAACTTACATACAATTTCTGAAAATCTAGAATTCCAACCCTAAGCCATCAGAACAATCCAAACTATGAACAACCAAATGATTAAGTAAACTCTTTTCTTATTTAAGGATATTTTATAGCTTTACTTTTAAGAATCAACAAATATACATCTAACCACAAACATAGTAATAGATATATGTAAGTATTAGTAGAACATATGATATGCACTCGTACTTTAATATAAATGACGGGCTTGATATAATTTTGCCATTTTTTCAATAGAGGGAATTTTAATTTTTCCCTGTATTTAAATTGAAAAAGTGCCCAAAAATGGGTAAACAGGTGGCAAATTCATACACTGAATGCACCCTTGGTTTACACATCATCCATTGCCTCACCAAAGAAATAACCATTAAAGTTTATTAGAATTTTTAATTTACGAAAGGAAATCATACTAGAACGATAAAGGTATTCAATAACAAGAAAAGTGCCATATGGTTCAGGTCCCATGCAAATGGCATTCTCCACGTGTCCAGTTGACAGAACAATCAGAACAATGGATAAGATCAAATGCTTGAATTGGAAATGGAAGCCTACGTGTTGCAAATGTACCAACCATTGCTTGTAGACCTCGCTCCAAGAAAAAGCTATACCCTGTTTTCAAGAGAATATTTGGCTCCAACTGTAAGTGTTCTTAGATCCTCAGAATGTAATAATGCACCTGAGAAGGCAGCTCCAACATCTAGAACCCTAATATTCACGCCAAATACCAAAGAAGGTATCATCTGATATTACAAAATTGATTAAATTAATGCCACAAGAGAACAGTTTAAAAAAGTGCTATACATAGGAATTAACCAAGCAACCTACTTCACTTGTTTCAGTTTCTGCTGATACGAGTTTCAAGAGCCTTCAACTTCTACCCCAAATTCAAAAAACTTGAATTTGTTCTTTATCTAGACAATCTCACCCTCACTACCGTTTTCCGCTAACAGTCTCTTACTAGGAATATTGCCAAACATGCAACAGTGCTCTTTAAAGTTTATCAATGCACCCACACTTGGAACACCACATGTTATACAACCCACAACATGATGTGATTATGATATACACAGTGAATTTAGTATGGGAGCTAGCATGACCATCCCAATATCCATAAACAACAATGGTTCAAAATTTCATGGGTTCAAGATACTTGTTGAAACTGAATTTATACCTGCATCCACTAAGACCCTTTTGGACCTATCAGACAGAGCATTTCAGAATTCCTTTTACAAAATTGTTTTATTCCATAACTCAGAATTGCTCACTGGAATCAAACCTTTGACATAGAGTTTCCATACCAAAGCTCTTACCACAAAGCTAAGATTGTCTTTTTAGTGGAAACTGGAAATGATTTTTCTCTGAAAACAATCCTATATACAGTGACATGTTTTAGTGTTTTATTTCTCGGAAGGCTAGAATATAAGCTTCCAAGAGTCACGAAGTTGCATTATGTATCATTCCAGAATAAAGACATCCATAGCTCAAAACTCAATGATGCATAAGATAAAAGATATTTTCAATTTTACTAAAAGGCAGCAGAAGCCTGGTTGCATTCTGTCTGTGCATTAAGATTGGGTCTACATCATGGGCATGATTAGTTTAACTAAAATAATTATAACCATGTGTACAATTTCACAAAAACTTTTCTTAAAAAAACTACTAGTCGATTCTTTTATGTATTGAAAAACCCAACTTTTGACCAGTCAAATCAAAATGTTTGAACTGTAAACATTTAGAAACTTGTTCTATTGTCCAAAAAGCGAGTGTTCGCACAGGATTCAAATTTGAGTTGAAGTGAAATTTCCAACACTAATAGAAATGTGATCATCAAATAACATATTGTAATCAACTTTGCATCCAAACAGGAAAAACCATCCTCACCTGAATTGTATTTAAGAAAATATCACAAAACAGTTGATTTGGATGTAGCTGATTGTTCTAGACTAAAAGTGGATGCTGCAAGTGCTAAATATGTTAGCCTTGCCTGAATTTATGTTTCTCCATCGAACATGGGTTCATTTACATGTCCGTAGTGCATGTTTGGAGGGTAGCTACAGCTACACATCACAGGAAAACATGAATCGATTTTATCTGCACGATAGGAATGTCTGGATTCCAGATATCAATACAATTGTCTTACAGTACCAGTTCGAATCCCTGACACAGCATCCAATCGTATAAATTGCTACTCCTTACCAAAAGCCACCATTCTCAATGCTAAATCGACTGTGTAAACTGTAAACAGGCAGAGAGTTGCCTTAAAATGTTGAAGGCGGCACATAAATATATCCGTGTTCATAGTGCCCTACTGCTCAAATTAATCAAAAAGCGCTACAAGAACATGTCCCTTCCAAATTTAAACCCTGGTCTGCAACCAGCTTTGATTCCCACGTTAATTAATACTTTCGGTAACAATTTATAATTATGTGCTTTCTAGCATCGACCAAGTTACCCGAACTCGTAAACAAAAATTACGGATCAAAATAATCACAATCAAAATCATTGTGAAACAACAATTCAAATGCAAATACCAATAAACATTAAACAGGTACCTCATATCTGCTAGCCGGCCAAGGAGAAAGCCTCCGATATTCTTAGCATTAGGAAGAAGGCAGAACCAAATCTGCTCTTCTGCCGGGCAGTGGCGCTCAAAAGCCTCCCCTCTATCATCATCTCCAGAAAGCCGAGCAATGACGTCAACATTGTCGCTGCAAGGCACGTAATCCTTGATCGCAGGCGCGCACAAGTCCAACTTCACTTCTTCGACTTATGTTATCAAACACATCGACATCAAACATGACGTTCCCGTTTATGAACTTCATCTGCAACTTCAGGATAGAATTTGACGGGTGACAACTTCATCAAGTGTATCAAAGTAACTCTCATATACTTTTCATATTCATTTTAATATTTATTAATCAATATTGATGAAATGTTCAGTTCAACTTGGGTTAAGAAATGGTAGAGTGACCATTCAACTACAATGAACAAACAATAGTAGACTTTAAATTAGTCATTTAAGCACATTACCCTTCAATATCGATGTTTTCTCATAGATACATGTAACTCTAGTTGATAAATCAAGTTTTTTTGTCAACTGCGAGGCACAAGATATGATGTCACATATTCAATATCACGAATGTGTGTGGGCCTATAAATATAGCACTTAGGCACACCATCCACATATAGTTTTCATTTCACACTTAGTGAAATTAAGTCTGATGGGACACCATATCGCATGGGCCGCGATATTGCGTTGTCCCCAGCGATATCACGTACGCGATATCGCAGTGCGTCGCCAAGTCTATAAATAAGAGGCGGCTCTCCCTTTGTTTTTCATCTAGGCCTAGACCATAGTGAAACTCTGGTAGTTTGATCCCTCCATAGATAGAATATTTTCCATGTGCCCGCAATAGGAGCTCCAAAGTGAACAAATCTTTATTCAAGCAAATATTGTACCTGAACACATGTTTGTGTACGGTAATAAAGACAAACTTCTTGGATAAACCTTGCAGTGCATGGAATAGGCTAATTAGGACTTTATTTATTGTTATTTACTGTTTATTATTTAATTGCTTTATTAATCATTAAATCTTTCTTAACCCTTCTCTCCTAGTTAAGTGCCTCAGTACGACCGCTTCTAGCACATGCGTTACGCTTGGTGATCCCAGCAACGATTAGCGTTTGGTAACCAAGGTTGCATCAGTTCAGGGTGTGAACGGTAAGTGGGAATGGATGCTGACGCTAGGTTAATTAAGGCTTAGTTAGTTAGTTAAAGTTAGTTAATTAGTCTCTTTACTCTTCACCTTGTAAGCATAGGAAATAAGACCGAAAAGTTATAAAAATCATATAGCTCGGACTTACTTAACCATACACCGTGACAAATACAAGTAAGTCTGGGAAGACAACGAATAATTAACATTAAGTGTTCCATGAAGCGTGTAGGCACTTAGTGTGCGGAGTTCGACCGGATCACACGTGTAACGCTCATATTCGTATGGTTGAGTGTAGGGGTACCTTGCCACTCATCAAGGTCAATTTGTTTTCTCAATTTTAGCACTTAGCACTTAAAAGTGTATGCTTACAGTGTGATGTTTAGTAATTGAACGAAGTCTTTATTAGAGTGGAATGTACCTGGACACGTTTCATGCATGCAATAAAGATCAAGATTACTTTACATCATTGTAGCATCACTTAGTCTTTATTGTTTACAGTTAAAATAATTTTACTACTTTCACTTAGCTAAATGTTTACAGTTTTCATTACTTACTAATTTGCTTTCTATTCATTTTACTATTCTTGTTGTTAAGTAGAATGAGTACAACTAATCTCAAACACTTAAGTATAACTACTTGGTACACCTAGTAGTGTGATACTTATTAATCCTTGTAGTAGTTACATAAAATCCAAGGTGTGAATGAAAGGTCAAGACCAACTACTCATTGCATAGGCTAGATTAGATTTTGTTTACTATTTACTTAGATTTAGAAACTATTACCTTTACTTTCCATTTACTCCATGTTTTCTAGGAGAAATATGGCCAACACAACATCATTATCATATGCCTTATCATGAGTTAAACCATGCACATGAACTTTACTAGCTCACGTGGGAAGACAACAATCGTGAACTCTAACCAATTACTTGCATAATTACATTGCCTTGTCCAAAGAATTCAACTAGGATTGTGCGTGAACACTTGTATCTCGTATGGTTGGGTCTTCAATACACCACCGCTCATCACTAGTTAATACCTTTAACTCTTTAATTAAAACATTTTAGCATCGTAAGTATTTACTTTAAATAAGTACCAATGATATTGAAATTTAATGTGAATGTTTACCATGACAAGCTCGCATGATCCTTTAAGCAATAGTTCATAGTCAAATCTAAAATCCCACATTTAATTACAAAACGTAAATAGCCTTTTCATAATAATAGAACTTAATAATTACATAATACAATGTTTTATCCTTTTCCAAGATATTTTCATTAAAAAAATATTACAAATAATTATAAAATTTAATTTCAACATCTTCTTTAATGTCATTTTGTTATATCTCATTGTAACTTAACAAGAATCAGGTAAATTGGTATACAGCATACGATGAAGCAATAATTTAAAAATACAATACAAAAATACGTATATCTAAGTTCATTTTCCTTCAAAATAAAACTCCGATGAAAACATTTTATTTAATTACTTTCCACGACCACGCGGTACTTACTAAAATTCAACTTGCACCCTAAAGTTCCCTCACCCCCTGACATTTCACCTCGCTGCTCTTTCTTTCTGCTTCCTCAATGAAAACATGTCAATGGATACCAGCCCACAATTGCGAATAAACTTGTGACTAAACCTGTGGGTATTTCTACTATAATGCAAACGAGGGTGCAAAGCAAGGTGCAGATGAAATTTGCAATACGGAAGAACAGAGAAAACTTTTTCTTGCGGTAGCTCTTGCGTTTGTGTTCAAGAGAGTAGAAGATGCTGCCATCGTAAAGGCCACGCAGAGTCTCCTTATCTAGCGTTCCATTGGCATCGCGGACGAGCTTGAAGAAAAGATGCCACTCGATCCTTGAAGTTAAACTTCCAGGCCAGCTGTGCAGGCGCTTGTTTCCCCGCAGCAAGGAATTAATCTGCTTTTCGGTGAGTACGTCTGGGTTCTCAGAAGATGCATACTTGCTGAACATGGCGTCGAATCGTCCTGGATCAAATCGTCCCTCCGTATCAAAAGTTTCGCTCGCGCCTGCATGCTTCGCCCTGTGGATGTTCTTCACATAGATTGGCAGCAAAGGCGACGGGATCCACCACTGCAACATCACCCACCCACACATCGTACACCATTAAAAAACCAGCAAGAATTAGGCATTCATCTGATGATGAAGCAGGGTATTACTGAAGCTGAATCATTTGGACTGTTTTCTGAGTATTGGAAAAAAGAAAGATTTATTACAGGGGAAGTGGGGTAGCTGAGGGAGAGATGGATGAACATGGCGGTGACAACGGAGGTGAAAAACTTGGCACCGATGGCTCGCAGCCCCACAAAGGTCTCCCATGGATAGATTTTACCATTCTTGCTGCGATCGAAAAAGGAGACATGTTGCTGCAATACCGACATGCCGGCGGCGCTGGTCACAGCAGCCTTGCCCAGCGCTCCCCTTCCCTGCGGATACTTCGTATCCACCGTCACAAGCGCCCGAGCCAAATCTGCACATTATCACTCACACCCAGAAACAAAACAAAAACAAATCACTCCTCTCCCCAGAAATCCTGCAATCTGTAACACTTTGGGATAAGTCATTGTAGAAATCCGACATGAATCTGTAACACTTACACGGATAAAAAAAAGCATAGAGTTCGTTTATTTTTAAGCAACGGCAACGATCAAAGTACAGAGGTTAGAAAACCAGTTGCAAGTTCCAATGTTTCATAGGAAAAGGGTTTGAAAAGAGGGAAAGAAGAGTGGCTGATAAAAGAAATGGTAAGTGGCATAACTGATAATACTAAGAATAAAGAGATGCACTTACAGGGCTTGGGAAGCTTCGATTCCAGATCGGGGTCTTGCCTACGGCGAGCCGTGACAGGGGCCAGGCCGGCCACGGTGATGAGCGACGCATCCTGCTGCTGCTCTGACATTTTGGAAGGCTCTGCTCTGTGTCTGTGTGTCTCTGCTTGCTACTACTCATTCATGGCAGCTCTGGCTTTGTTCTTGCATGGCTCTTTATTGTTGATGCTGTGGTTGCAGACGTGTTGTTGCAATTATTGACTCACTGTTTCACGTGCTCGACAGTTCATGGGAAACTCACCAGATCCTGCAGCGGATAATGTTCACGTTTTTTTTTTTAACTTTTCCTACATTTAACAAATGTTCTTCGTTCGGCGGATGGGCTTTTTTTAAAGAAGTTCACGGGTAAGTGCTGGTCACTTCTTGTTTTGCATTCGTTGTTTTACTGAGTTTGGCTATTTTAGTTGCGTGGGAGTCGCAAACTATTTTAACGTGCATCTATTTGCTTGTAACCACCTCCCACATTGAAAAAGATCTACCCCACAAATAAAAACCGAAAGAACAGAATGGCAGTATCATAAAAACACACAGTACGAATAAACATTAAACAGACAAAAGTGGTAAGAATTATGGGTTCTTAAATTTGTTGGCAATGAGTTGTAAAGTTCTAATTTGACTATATGTTTTGTGGTAGATGTGATTAGGAAGATAACATGTAATTTGTTGAATGTTGCTTTCAATACCAATTCCTTTTTATGATTAAAAAGATTGATTTAACAAGAAAAAAAACATCCACATGAACCAAATTGTGTAGAAATAAATTCTATATGTTTAATGAGATTAAGAAAAATAACATTTTCTTACTCAATTCTTTGAAAAATTAAATAGCTTGACAAAACATGGAACATTGCACCATCAAAGCATCAAAGCATTACCTAGATCAATACTTCAAAATATTCTTTAGATTGTGTATCAAAATCTAGTGTCCATTTACAAGTGATTGACACTATATGCTTATGTATAAATGACTATAACTAGAAGGCACATTGCACTGTCAAAGCATTACCTATGCAACAACACTACTTTGGAGAAGCATCACTCAGCACTACCCTTAACTCTGAAAGTTGTTAAATGTTATAGAGTGGTACCAAGATAGATTACGGCTCAACATTCATAGTACCTACACACATAACATAAATATACATAACATGGTAATCCTATAGTTAGGAGCATAGCAAGTACACCTTTAGAAATCATGCATGTGACAAGACCAATGATATAGGCAAACACATATACAAAGACATCTACATTATCACACAAGTGACCAAAACAACCTAATGCACATAATGTACTTATAAGCACTAGCATGCACCCACAACATTGTTTCCTTAAGAGAGCTAAGACACGTTCTTACTCTAACACATCTAGTTCTAAGCCTCACTGCACAGAGAAGGGTGGTGGCCCAAGCATTGGAGCCAAAGCTCCTCCACAAGCCTAAATATCCTTGCGATGTAGTACATAAAGGAACCAAGGTCATGTAGTTCTTTGTTGATGGTTGTGATAGCATTAAACTGATAAGGATCTCTATGCTCCTTTCATCGCCTATTCTGAAAGGAAAGTAGCCTTCAGTCCACCAACAAGGCATACTCTCTACTATGAGAATAGTACATGACATAAACTTGAATGTTATGTTTTGACATCACATCATTTAACTCTAAAGCAAAACTTTGATTAAAAGTCAAGGAACCCAAAATTTGAATGAATACAAATCATGATCTAAGATCAGCAACCAATGATTCAGATGCATCCTTAAGAAAAACAAAATTAGGCATCTTATTTACATCAACATCACTAGAGAAAGATATCACAAATTTTTGTTTACCAGCTAGTAAATTTTCATTATGATAATTAACATAAATTTCCACATTGATAGAAGAAGCAAAAATTTTAGCATTGATAGAAGAAGTTAGAAGTAATTTAGAATTCCTCACGGGGAAATTATAATTCTTGAGAAATCAATTCTACTATATATATAGTAAATTTGGCTAAAACAATTTGACTTATATTTTTTTACTAAGATTGAAAAAGCTTACCAATTGAATTGCTAGTTGTATAATTGATAAAGCCTATTTTTCATGAGCCATGATATCATAGATACAATATCACATCTACAATATCGTATCTATGACATCATAACCCTGCATATGTCATCATTGATACAATGTAGAGGGTCCTGGTCAACACTATAAATACCAACCCTTGATTGCATTAAATGAACAACTTTCATTAAACACTTAGTAAAATTCTTGAAGTTTGTTTTTGTAACCTAGACTTGACAATAGAGTAAATGCCTATAGTGTGGTGTTTAATAGTTGTATAGAATCTTTGTTCAAGTGGATTGTACTTAAACATAATTCATGGCCAGAAATAAAAATCAAGATTGTTTCTCATCATTGCAACATTACATTTAGTTTCTTTATTTTTACTTAGTCATTTTCTTACTTAATTTAATTTTCATTTCTTTAATATGTTTACTTTAGTTCAGTTCTTTATATTTTCTAAGTACTTTACTTTTTCTGTATTCATTAGTAAGGTAGAATAAGTATGATTGGTTTCTAGCATTAAGTGTAATCATTTGGTAACCCAGTAGTGACTTCACTTGATTCGCTTAGTAGTGAATTCACTTGGTAATCCCAGTAATTGTTACATGAGCCTAGGGCATGTATGGCAAGCTAGGAATGGATGCTTATCACCATAGGATTGAATAGATTTATACCTTATTCTCATTTTCATTATGAAATCACTTAGGATTAAATTGAGCCAACAACATCATGATATCATATGCCTTACCAAGAGTTAAACCATACTACTCGCACTTCACTAGCTTAATGTGAGAAGACAACAATCATGAATCGACTATTAATCACTAGCATAGTTACATTGTCCATTTGCAAATTATGATTTGGTCATGTGCGTACACTCATGACTTGCATGGTGGAGTGTTGGAATACCTAGCCGCTCATCATTGGTGCCATTGCTAGGGATGTGTTAATGTTTGCTTAGTAGTTGATTTTATAGAGCTTGTTGTATTAAGAATTACAAAGTTTGTCTTTCATTCTTGAATTAATTCTTTTAACACACACACACATACTTAAAAGCATCAAGAACACAATATGGCTTCTACACTTAAGGAAAAATGACCACATGCTAATGAAATTTTTAAGAACCATGACAAAAGATATGATGAAGAAGATTGGAGTATGCCCATGCAAACTATAATCTCCTATGCTCATACTAATCCATATTATCCTGATTTTACATTTTTATTTCACCACGATGAATAGCTAAGGTGGAGAGACTTATATGACAACATCATTTTTCCTTTAGAACATTCTGCACCATCAATGTTGTAAGCAACCCTCATATGATTAAATCTTAGCCATGTATAGGATACCATATTACAGAGCACATGATTCGACCATACTAGCCAATAGAAGCTCAAATAAGAAGGGATGCTGGTATGGAAACTAGACATGAGCTTAATAAAGAAAGAAAGTACCACAAACAGTTATCCTAGAGGAAAAGATGATGCAATATTTCATACAGAGAAAATTTACTAGGCCTATAGATCTCAATCTCAAACACCTATTATCCATATCGAAGATCTCGTTAAGATACAATTACATTTAACTCATGCAGAAACACTGAGAGAAGATAAGGAAGGCTCCATACTTAGGAGGAATCCAAGGTCTAGAACCTCCACTGAATCAAAAAGGGATGAATTAAGGAGTCATAGAAGGAGAACCAATTGGCATCATTCTCCAACTATTTCCTTTTCATCCTCATACTCATTTGGAGATTATGATAAGAGAAAACGAAAAAGAATGAGGAATCATGATAAGGAAAGGCAAAGGGAGCCTGAGAGACACGAGCATCGAAAAAGATATCCTAATGAAGAAGGGGATAATTACAAAAGAAGAAGAGATAGGATCAGACATGAAGAAAGAAAGCATTATGAGCAACGAAGGGGTCATAACTACAATAGAGTCTACAACCCTGATGATCATGAAGAACCACTATTTGCCACTGGAAATATGATTAATAGAAGAGAAGTAGTGTATATCCCTACTAGGCATGTAAGGGATAGTCACATTAAGCAACTAGATATGAATAACATTTCAAAGTTTGAAGGAGGATACAATGTAGATCCACAACACCACTTCCAAGCATTCCATGATGCCTATGCCCTCCAAAACATTAAGAATGATTAGTAGAAGTTAAAATTGTTTCCCAGGACACTCATCAAGGAAGTAGAGAGTTGGTACCGATTGTTAGAAAAAAAAAACAATTTGATGATGGAGTACCATGCTAGAGCTTTTTAATGACAAGTATCAAACCTATTATAGGGTGTGCAATTTAATAAAATAGATTTAGGAATCAAAGTAAGGACACATGAATCCTTTGATGTGGTAATGGGAAGATATTATTCATTACTACATAGATGCCTAGGCCATGGATTTTCTCAAAGGGAACAACTTAGGCATATCATTGATGGGTTAAGGAACAAGACTAGAGTAACTCTTGGGATATATGCCCAAGGTAGGTTACCTGAAATGGCAATACATCAAATCCAAAGACTAATAGACTAGATGGTCAAAGAGGAAGGGGAATTAAAGAAAAGAGAATTAGTAGAAGAAAATATCAAGATCTCATAATGAGAAAAAGGAATGTGAGAATGTGTGAAAGATAAGAAGAAGAAACCTTAAGAGGATACCATCCAAAAGAAGACTTTAACCATCCAAAAATTAGT
>MNCI01013121.1:0-27647 GCA_015680685.1 Gnetum montanum
CGCCGTCAAATCTATAAATAAGAGGCGGCACTCCCCTCATTTTTGAATCCTAGCTAGAAGTAGCGAAGCTCTGGCAGTTTGATCACTCTAGAGTTAGATTAATTTCCCATGTGCCCGCAGTAGGAGTCCTAGAGTGAACGGCTCTTTATTCAAGCAACTTTGTACCTGAACGCAAGTTATGTACAGTAATAAAGACAAACTTGATTGGATAAACCTTGTAGTGCATGGATAGGATTTTATTTATTGTTATTTATTGCTTTCCTAGAATGCGGTACGAGTACGACTTGATTACGAGCATCTAAGGATGTGTACGGCTAGTCAAGGAATCAGTTGCTCGTCGCATGTGGTATGAGTACGACTTGATGACGAGCATTATGACTACTTGATAACCCAGTAGCATATTCCAGGATCTACGCTTGGTAATCTCAGTGGTAGTCCCAGTGTGTACAACTAGTCAAGGAATCGGCTACTCATCGCACTTAGGCTAGTTAGGTTCTCTCACCCTTTTCTCCCAGAACGTGGGGTAAGTACGACTTGGCTACAAGCACCTACGGGTGTGTACAGCTAGTCAAGGAATCGGCTACTTATCACACTTAGGCTAGTTAGGTGCCTCAGTATGACCACCTCGAGCACGTGCGTTACGTGTGGTGATCCCAGGAATGATTAGCATTTGGTAGCCACAGTTGCATAGTTTAGGGTGTGTACGGTAAGTGGGAACGGATGCTGACGCTAGTTAATTTAGACTTAGGTCCTTAGTTAGAGTAGTTAGTTCTCTCAACCCTTCACCCTCTAGCATAGGAGATAAACCTGAAAAGACCAAAAAAATCATATACCTCGGACTTACTTAACCATACACTGTGACAACAACAAGTAAGTCTAGGAAGACAATGAATGATTAACCCCAAGTGTTCCATGGGGCGTTTAGGCATTTAGTCTGCGGAGTTCGACCGGATCGCACATGCTACGCTCGTTTCGTATGGTTGAGTGTAGGGGTACCTCGCCACTCATCACCAGTCAATATGCTTCTGAGCGAGGTAAGGTATCAATCACATTATATATTATCTATCCTTGCTAATTTGTGACTGTGTTGTGTGTGTAGATGGCAATCACATGAACAATGGACTGGGATAGGAGGGAGCACTCAAGATGGACTAGAGCTAAAGTCATGCAAGGAACACGCATTATATGGCCATGGATGAACAACAGTGTGCACAGTTTTGACATCAATAGCAACACACCTCATTTTCTTTTCTCTCTCTCTTCAAGCTGTCAAATAAAGGTATGGATGTCATCTATGTATGGTGTTCACCACAATGGGTATGAACACCAATGTTGTAATATATTTGTCAATCTGTTCACCAAGCACTTTGAGTCTGTCACTCCATGTTAATAATCCCATACCTTCCCAATATTCTATAAGGAACTCGAGGATGAATTTTGATTTAGTCGTGGGGGTATGATGAACCATGATATCAAAATTGCGATATTGGATCTGCGATATCGGAGCCTGCCAAGTGATATTGAACATTCAATATCAGGACCTATCTCATTGCCTATAAATAAGAGATGAGCGCACTTGGTTTTGGCATTAGTTTCTTAGTCCCTTACCCGAACTCTTGCAGTTTTCCCTTTCCATAGTTAGAGTTATTTTTGAGCACCCACAGTAGGAGTCATAAAGTGAACGGATCTTTATTCGAGCATTGTGTACCTGAGTGCACCTTGTGTCTAGAAATAAAGACAAACTTTGTGATAAACCTTCCAGCATTCAGAATAGCTTATTTATTGCATTTNGAAGGTTTATCACAAAGTTTGTCTTTATTTCTAGACACAAGGTGNCAAACATACATGAAACACTTGGTAACCTAGTAACGACTAGTGTTTGGTAATCCCAATAGTGTTACACCAATTCAGGATGTGTATAGAGAGTGGAAATGGATCAAGTTGGGATTTTGCTAAAGCTTTTTGTTGCTACATCAAATCCTTTTGCTTATGAGATTATTACAAGGAATGATTTAGTCATAACAAATTCAAGAAGGCCTTAAATATGCAATTATCATCACATTTTTGGATGAGGAAAATAAATGATATTTGAAGAGCTCCTACATTTTCTAAAAATTTTATTTTTTATAGTGTCTTATTCATCAAGGTTTTCCTATCAATAGTTGTCTTAAACATATGAGAAATGTTTCTCCTTAATGTCGTCTTTGTAAAAGTGAAGACTCATGTTCTCATATTTTGTTGAGTGTCCTATTGCTTAGCATGCTTGGAAATAGACATCTAGAATTTGTAACAACATTTAACTAAAAATTAATGAAGTAATTGTTAGTGATAAGCTTGCTTTGTCTTTCCTTTCTTTGCATTTAAAAATGTCCTTGCTTGCTTGTTCTCTACTCTATTTGGAAGCTTTGTGGGTAGCTATTTTCCAATAGCAAGAGTATAACTAAAACCTATATTTAAGAGTTGAACACCAAATTCTCAAAGATGTCACATTTTAGCTATAGCTTGAAGGAAAAAAGCTCCCAATGAAAGCTGAATAATTAAATTTTTTACAGTATTAATGTATTTTGTTTTAGAGGATTGAGGATGGGAAGCTTTCAACTTTTGTTGCTATTCATTCATTATTTTTGATTGATGTATTCTTTTATTTTTAGAGAGAGTTTTCTCTTCTCTTTATAAGAAACCCTTTAGTAAGAAGTAAAAACCCATGAGGGTGTTTTTGAATAAGGGCAAGGCCTAATCCTTTTCTTACCCAGAGGAAAGGTTTTTCAGGAGTGGTTATAATGATTAAAACATGAAAAGGTATGCCTAAAACTTCTTGGCTTTTTCTTTAGACTTTCTCTTCAATAGTTTTATGTACTCTAAATTTTTTTAATACTATTATTCATTTTTTGGGATCGAAACCATCCCCCCAACCTCATGTGCAAAAATGATGTAAATGTTGTTAGGACTTGGACCATTTATTCTACTAACAAGTAAATTTTCTCACTTGATTTTTCAAAGCATCTATTGTATTGTACACTTAGTAGACATCCCTAATATTGGAAAGTTATTCTTTTCATGTTGTTTTTGGTGCTTTTTACTAGTGATTAAATATGTGATGTACTCTTAATTTTTTTGTTTCTTATGAACATTCTTTTGGGGTTTGAATTACTCCTTTCTCATCCACCACATCTTTCTCCCACAACAAAAACAAAAAACAAAAAAAGACATACTTTTTACGATGCTAAAGGTGGGCATGTACCTTAAGATACCTCTTCAGCTTACATGATCTAACCAAGTGAGCATTGCCTTGTTGACTTTTATTATTAATGATGTCATTCTCATCATCATCCTAGCACCTCTATAAAGAACACGATATTTGTTCATTTACAATTTCTTCATATCATCTTTAATTGTTTTTTCTATAATTTCTTTAGATTATCTTCAATCATTTTTTTCTAGGTTTTTTTTCTTAGTCTTTCTTTTTAGCGACATTCTTGGAATTATATTGCTAATGATGTATTCTCTATAAATTAATTTGTTTCATAATTCTTTACATCATAATCCTTATCTAGTTGAGATCAAGGTTGTTCCAGTAGAAACAGCTGTTGTTTGTCGTTACCAGAGTTTGTGCATCTAAATCCGCCTCCATTGTTCGTAGCGCCATTGTGAGGTCCGTGTAGAGCACCTACGTGAAGTGGTGCTCTTCCTCTATCAGGAATTTCAGCACGAAAACCCTACTGTGCCTCTCCAGGCTTCACATTCTGCTTTTTGCATTTCGTTTTTGTTTCTGATCAACTTTTCAGATTTAGCTCCCTTGCAGCGACTCTTTGGCTCCCCTGCACATGGTGCGTGATTCTTCAACTTCCCTGCAATGACTCTTCGGCTTCCTTGCACATGGTGCATGACTCTTCGACTCCCCTGTAGTGACTCTTTGGCTCTCCTGCACATGGCGCGTGACTCTTTGGCTCCCTTGCACGTGGCACATGACTCTTTGGCTCCCTTGCATGTGGCACATGATGTAGAGGATGACAAAATTTGTTATACTGCCTACTAGTATAAACCCATAACTTGAAGCTTCCAAACTAAGATTCTTCCCACTAGGCTAATACCTTGTTGTTTTAAATTATATATGTATAATCTTTAATATATCTTATATCATTATATTGGGAGTTTTCTCTTATCAACATGGGCTAAGTTGTTAAGATAGGTGAAAGATTTGATGATGATTTATTATGGTCATTGTTGAATCCAATGTAATCTAAAATTTATTTCATCATCATCATCATCATCATCCTAGCCTTATCCCAATAAAATTGGGTTGACTAGTAATATGAAATTTATTTAATTATTATTTATTTATTTTTGGGGTTTGACACCCCTCTTCCTTCCCCCTCCTCCCAATTTACAAAATTGAAACGTCTTTTATTACATCTATAGACCCTTCGTATCTATCAGACAATGATGTCATGGTCCTTGAGTGTAGGTGAAAGATTTAACAATGTTTATGGCTGTGTGTATACCGAATGCTGCAATTTTTGAATGTATATTTTTATGATGCCCTTACATGACGTGTTTTAACATACCCTTTTAGACCCTTTTAGATTGAAGCTATCACTTGGAAACTTGAAACCAAATGCTTTATTATAATTTTAATGAGGTGTAGTAAGAGCCTTGACATCAAAACCCCATGCAAAAGTTTGATCCCAAGAGCAAATGATGAGTTCCGGATTAGAAAAATTTCTATAGGCAATGTTAAATTATAGATGAAAGAATATTTCCCTAACAAGCCTTTGAAATTGCTTTATCAATATAATTTGTATTTGTAGCACCGTTTTAAATTTTTTAAAAAAATCTATATGAAATGTTGAACTATGAATTTAACAAATTTAAGGAAAAAAATTTGTTTGTGAAAGGAATTTGAAATCGCTATATCCATATAAAATGTACAAATAGCACCATTATGTTTTTGTTTGTATTTGTATTCCCAATGACAAGTAATAAAATACCGTACAGTACACATAATAATTTTTTTAAAAAAAATTGTATAGGCTCCCCTGCCAACCCCTCGCGTAATCCTTTGGGGTTGTGGTAGTGTGTTTCTAAAGTTATGCCAACCCCAGCAAGGATCGTTAATTTGCCGCTTAGACGTTTACCCTGTCTTAAATTGAACGATGTTAAATGCCCTATTTCGTTCAAATAACGGCTACATCGGTTTCTTGCAGTCAAATCGAAAAGAGGAACAAAGATTTAAAACCCGTGATCAAAATGGGAGAGAAGAACTAGGATTGAAAATTTGCAGGGACGATCGAGAACACAGAGAGAAAGAAACCTGTCTGTTTCTGTTTGCAAATCAGACACGACACACCAAAAGCTCTCGGATTTGCAATTGGTGCTCAGAAAGCTTGTTCGATAAGCAGAAAAGCCCTTTTTCCCTTGCCGTAGTTGTCATCGCCGAAAAAAAACCTTTCTCACGGGATTCGTCTGTTGGACATAATGCCTTCTCGGATCGCAGCAGAAGTTGTTAGGGCTTCTTCATGATTGAGCACTGCGAGTGCGATTGATTTCTGTGAGCTTTTGTTTTTTCTTCGCGGGGCCATATATTGGCTTCAAAGTGCGTAAATTTCTTGCACAAAGCTATGCCGCCGAGTTTTATGGCGAACGAAGGCCAGGGCACCCGAAATACGAGTTCAAATAGCCACACATTCAGCTTTGATTCGCATCGGCTTAATGACGGTACGTTTTCTGATACCGTTTTGAAGTTCCAGCATGTTGTTAATGTTTGTGTTTCCGATTTAATGCATGTTTTTGCCACGAATTCGTCAGGTTGTTTTTCTAATCGCGGAGGCTTCGATAGCAATGGCTTTATGTTTTCTTCGATGGGGAAAACGTTGTTGAATTCTGAGAATTTAGGGTTAGGTGGAAGTACAAGTAAGACCAGTGATGGCGAGTTTAAGTATGGTGTCTTTACTTCTACGAATTCATTTTCTGTTGGGAACACTTCGTTTGCAAACAATACCCATACTGGCAGTTCGAAGCCTAGAATGGCCAAGCTTAGGAAAAATCCTAGCAGTCTCAAAGGCAAGTTCCCTGCGGAGAACAGAGGGGAAAGCTCTGGGCTTAATCCCTTGAAGCAAACGGTAGGAGCTGAGAGGTTTGGGGTTTTAGCCCAGCCTGAAGAAACTCAGAACTCAATTTCGTCTGGCTCGTATGCCTTTCATAATGATCATCATAAGGCCAAGAGTTTTGGGAAGGTTAACGGTACCGTTGAATTTGGAAGTTCAGAGTTTGTTTTTAAACATGATTTGGAGTCACCATACGTTGAATCTGCACCCAAACCCATGTTTGTTCCCAGTGTTTCAGCTGCAAGGTTACAGGAAGTGTCCAAACAGAATCCGCAAGGCGTTTTAAGCTCAAAATTCATGCCTGTTCAGAATGATCAATCCAGATCATCCATACACGATTTTTTGAAAGAAAATGAAGAGCTGCGTACACGGATTAGAAATTGGAGACCTTACTCCGATGACAAAGGAATGGAAAGGCCCGCCTGGGAATTTCTCTTTAAAGGAATTGCCAAAGAAGGTTCTTATGCTAAGGAAACAAATGGAGGAGGTGCCAACATTTCTGTGAATGCAGAAGGTTCAACAGGGAATTCTAAAATCCCAAGCTTTTCCTTTGCAAATAATGCATTCGCTCCAGCTTCAACACGGAATCCTACTAATGCAGCATCTTCTGGAACTTCAATTTCTCTGCATTTTGGGGAGGGTGCTGCAACTAACTATTGCATGTCTTCTGAATTTCTACAAGAGAAGAAATTGCGGGATCATATTAAGGATTGGAATCCTTTTGGTGATGGCTCCAAGCAGAGGGATAGCCAAGGTTTTAAAAATGATGAACATCAGAATTCCCGAAATTCCACTCGTAGAGGAGATCACTTTGAGAAATTTTCTACAATTGAAGTGCCTTTTGCGCCAGAAATCAGAGGAGGTCAGGTTCCTGACATGAATGGTAAGGACGTAGATCCGTTCCAGCAATCGTTTGTGTTTACTTCTACATCTCAGCCGAAATCTAGGACAAAGTGTAGGTCAAACCATAATTTTCATGCTGGTGTGCATAGCAACAACAGTAGCCAGAAAGCTGAAGGCACTTGTGATCCATTGCTCAGCTCTCCAACAAAGTGTTCTGATTCTAATATAGCAGAAGAAAATCTGGGTGAGAAAACAAAGAAATTCTTTAACAAAGCAGATCTTTCGGCCATTCCAGAAAGCTTGCCGCAGTCATGCGAAACTGATTCAAAAGGATCAGTTTCATCGGATAATGCTTTTGACATTAAAACTGACAATCTGAATTCTTCAAAATTTTTATTCAATGAGGGAAAGTTTGACAATAGTAGCAAGTCAACATTTCCTGGTGGATCATTCAAGGAAACTTGTAATGCAGCTCCCTCTGATCGGTATTCTTGTCCTGGAGACACTGCAAAACCTCATGGTGAAGGAACTGTGTTTGAAAATGAACAAACAAATGGAGATGATTCTTGGCCATATATGCAGAGTTTGTCTTCAAGTTTGGATCAAGTATTTAAATTCCATGCTAGTAATGTTCCAAAACAAAGTTCTGTATCAAGGAAAAAGAAAGTGAAAGCTCATGTTCCTTCCTTCATTCGACGCAAGAATGTCAAGCCTTCTACCGTCACAAAATCCAAAACGCGAATGACATCTCCTTATCCTACTAATCAGTCTGAGGAAGGCTCGCCTATGGACTTCTCTCCTTATAGTGAAACGGTTATTAACAATGAATCCACTTTTGATTCAAAAGGCATGTCTGATGGTGGGCAGTTTTCTAAAACAGCTTTTCCATTTGATGATCAGGAAACATTTTATACAACTGAAACTCCTGAAATGGAAGCCAAGGTTGAAGAGTTAAGGGCTGCTGCTTCTAAATTACATATTGGTACCAATAATACTGAAATTTTTGAAAATAACACTGAAGAGCAGAGACCAGGAGGAGAAAAGTATCAAGCTCCAAGCAATGTTATGCATACAGAAGCTGCTATACACGATGACTATAGTCAAAATGGGGATAATTATGAGGAGGTATCTCTTCCGAATTCTGAGTCGGAGTTGTTAAAATCTAGAATGGAGCAGGTTAAAATCAAGGATGATAATACTACAGAAACAGCCACATTTGAAAAAAATAATACAAATCAGCAGTTTACTTTTGCTGCATCTTCCTCAAAAGCTGCTGCATCATACAGCAACAGACATCGTTTCAGAAGAAGGCAGCGGCCAAACAATGTAGAAAGTTTGCATGTATCAGACACTCCAACAAAGCTTGAGTCTACTGCAAGTTCCTTTGTTTTTCAAGGGGAAGTGCAACAGCAGGATACAGAGAGGATGGATAGTAAAAAATTTGGAAAGGAAGGCTCCTACGAGGTTGCAGAGAGAGTTACCAATGTAGGGTCATCATCAGATGCATCTCAGGAAACAGAGGAAAATGTTGATACTGCCTCCGCAATGAAACTTATGTGTGAAGAAACAAAGAAAGCTTGTGAAGAATGGAGATGCCTGTAAGCTCTTAAGTTGTATCCTTGAATTTTGAATTTAATTTAATTTTATTTTCATATTCACGTCGTATTCAATCGATAATGTTAATGCTATGAAGTCTAAACCCGTTTGGATATGTTTTTTATTATTCTTGCAGTGGCAACCAAGCTTATGCAATAGGAGATTTTCCTAGAGCAGAAGATTATTATTCAAAAGGTGCAAATGTTGTTTTTCCTATTGAAACACCTCAACAGTGCATCAGAGCATCAATGTTGTGTTACAGCAATCGTGCAGCAACTCGGATGGCTCTTGGTAGATGGAGGGAAGCATTGGCAGATTGTAAGCGGGCAATGGCTATCGATCCAAAGTTTCTTAGGGTTCAAATTAGAGCAGCTAGGTGAAATTGATTGTTTCTCTTATTTGTATACGTGCTTTGAATTCTGCTTCTGTTTTAGTCTGTTTGTTTATATATTTGATATTTCTTTTTAAAAATTTTATCCCTGAGATTAATGTTTATGTTTTTTTAGGCTATCATTCAAAGCTTTTTTATGCTTTTCTGCAGTTTAGGTTTTATTTGAATGTAGCTATGTTTTGTCTGTATTGGCTTAAGGGGTAATTCCTTTGAATGTTTTGTGCACACTTTGTAAGACTTTCCTCTTAAATTGTCCAGCTTATTTTTGCATTTCAATGGCCAACTTTGCAGCATTGGTTATAAGATGTGTCAGTTTATGTTTCGATGTATTTTGCAGTTGTCATCTTGGCCTTGGTGAAAATGAGGAAGCAACTATCATATTCAAGGAATGCTTGCGTTCAGCTAAAGAAATAGACACTCTAGACCTGAAGATTGCATCAGAGGCCTCTGAAGGATTGAAAAAAGCAGAGGTTTTTGTTAGAAAAGGCCCAGTGATTTTTTAAAATTATTTTTATGTTACTAGAGAGTGATAATTCGATTTAAATGATATGCACAATTTAAAGCTATTAACTATTAATAATATATACCAAATTTTTAAATCTGTTAATTACAAAGTAGATTATTCACGACAATCTTTTATTCTTTGTACAAAATCAGATAACATAGAGGTGCATGGGGTTTTAATGAAGTTATTAGCTTACATTCCTGGACTGAGAATGTGGTTGCTTGATCGGAGTACTGATAATTGATTGAGAAATTAGCAATATCATTGTTACATAACTAAATTTGAGGGAAGAAGAAGGAAAGTTGCATTCTGCATTTCATTGTGCAACCTGAAAATAGCAAATATAGAAAATCTTGTTATTTTCAAATTTTCATACATCGTAGGCTTGAATTTCAATGTGTTTGCAGTTATGCACTAAACCTCTAGAAACCTGGTCTCTTGTGCTTGTGATGTCATTTACAAGGACATTGTACACTTAATTATAGATTTTGTCAAAAGCCTTTATATAGAGCAGATTTTCCGTTTATGCTTTTAGTGCCTATGAAAGGAATTTAAGTATAATCATGTAATGTTTCAGATCATTTTTCAAAGAATGTTTCAGATTGTTAATGGCTGGTAATCAATTGTCTGGAAGATTTGAGGCATGCACAATATTTTATACTTTTAACAATTATTGTCTAGTGGGATATGACCTGACAATAATGTCCTGGAACAAGTAAATCAGTTAAACATATTATTCACACTAATATAATGTATTAGATTTATTTTGGTTCAGTTGCGTTAAATCATTTTAGTAACGTTTACTCCTGCAGGGTGAGTTGTATCTTAATATAAGAGAGTTTGTTTCTATTATTTCTCTCTTATTTAACATACCCATATATTTAGTTATTTTCTATGGAGATTTTTCTGTGTTAAATACGAAGCTACTGAGGCTTCTAGCATATTTTTGATGCTTGGACAAAATGAAGATAAGCTAGTTGTTCTGTGTGATTATAGGATTTTAATTTGAATACAAATGGAAATGTTTATAAGATGTTAGTAAGGGCAGCTAGGTTGGAGCTCCCAAAAAAGATAAACTAGGGAGTGAATATATTAGGGAAGGGTAGGGGCTGTGTTAGTAGGATAGATGTGTTAGATTTTGTGTAGTTTGTTTAACTGTGTGCCATGTATGCAGGAGACGAATTTTGTTGAAGGAGTTTGTAAGTCAAATGAGAAAGAAATTAAATAAGTCAACTGAAGTACATTCAAACAAAAATCATTAGGTTCAATATGGGGTTGTGTAGATGGATAGCTGAAGATTCCATTATCAGGTCACCTGCTTATCCTAAGTCACTCTAGATTTATGAGATAGAGGCAATGCTGCTGTTGATGAAGATATTGAAGAAGGCATGGGATGAACTAGGGAGTGAATATATTAGGGAAGGTTATGTGCTGTGCTAGTGAAAGCAGTTGCATGTGGCAAAGATGTTCAAGCTTGAGCCAAGAAATTTGTGGATACAAAAAACATAGCTTGTTGCAGCAGTTATAGTATTTGTAGATCATAGTATGACTACTGTATTTTGAAGGATTCATCATTTTCATTTCAAATCTCCTTGGTGACTTCCCAACTTATATGAGCATGTAGCATGCAGATTGAGGGTGAGAGATAAATCAATGTTGGTTTTTTGGGTTGTACCTTGCCTACTAGGTGTTGAAAAACTTGAAGAATATTGCTGGGTTCTACTATTTTCTTTTTCATTTTTCGGTAAGGGGGAGGTGTTGGAACCAAAACTATTTGCCTACTCTCAGGACACATAGCCAACACGATACTTTACTAGAACTTAGAATATAAAGATACCTCAAGTATTACTTGAACTTAAACTCTTGTCTGCATAATTCTTGTTGGACAATAAGATAAGCAATTCTCATTGGCACCATGTTTTATTTCTATATTTGCATCTGTGTGTATCTTAATTTGTATAATATATTGTAATCCTCACTTAGAAAGGGTCATTACATGGAGGCTCAGTGCTCATCCAACCAAATGGAGTCTCAGGAGGGTACATAAATAAGTGAAAGCACCTTACCATCATTTTGGTCAAGAGGCCAATTACTGGTTGGCTGGATTTTGTCACAGAAAATAAATTAGTATTGTCATAATGCTAGGTCAAGAGATGAACTTTTTTTTCATGGGAATTATTATGGGTATGTATTGGTTTGAACTTTGTCATGGAAAATAAATAATTATCATCACAACACTAGACCAAGATAAACTTTTTCATGGGAATTATTAAGGGTATCTAATGTCTTGGCTACTAATGCTGAGCCAAGGGATGAACTTTTTCATGTGAATTATTATGGGTATGTAATGGCCCAGCCAATTACCAATACAAAATTTAAGGCTAAACAACTGCCATGGCAAGGCTTATTTAACATTGGTTTTGATCTTTTTTTCAACATGAAAATTAATTCTTAGTGAATTGATTCTAGGATTTTATTAATGTGAAAAAGGAAAAGATTCTCTCAGCCAAATAATAGATATATATCATAAATATATAGGTAAACTAGTCCCAAATTATGGCCCTTTATATTATAACCATTATGTGCTATGAAGTTGAGTAGGGCACATGTTGAGGGGGTCTTTGGTTTAAGGGTGTGTGTTTGATTTTGTTATTAAGGCATGATTGTTAAATTTAGATTTAGCTCTTCATAAAGGTGAATGGCAAAAAAGAACTCATGTAGCTGACCCCATTTTGTTGGGACAAGGCTAGGATGATGATGAATGCCAACATATTATGGTAATGTTAGTTATTGGACAATTTTAGAAGTTCTAGAAGCTTCTGGGTGTAGTTGAGAACCCATGACTAGGTTAAATGAATATAAGATTAGCTGTTGAGTACTGTCAATTTCCTTTCTCTGTTACAATGACTTTTGGTGTGGTTGTTTTCTTTGCAGTTATTTTGCATCTGCTTGCATTCATGGTTTCCTTTGATCACCTACAGTATTATATTTCTTTGAATTAATTGGGAACTTATTCTTGGAGTGTGAAGGTGATAAATAAGGAGGTTTTAGAAGTTTTTAGAAGTTCCATAAGCTTCTGGATGTAGTTGAGAGACTATGACTAGGCTCAATGAATAGAGGATTAGCATCTGAGCACTTTCAATTTCCTTTCTTTGTTATAATGGCTTCTGATGGGTGGTTTGTTTCTTTGTGGCTATTTTGGTTCTGCTTGCATTCATTGTTTCTTTTGATCACATATAACATAATATTGCTTTAGTTAATTGGCAACTTATTCTTGAAGTGTTAAGGTGATAAATAAAGAACACACATCAATGTTGTAACCAGGAAGACATAAAGCTTGAGTTCTACAATTTTGGACAAGGCCATTTTTTGGCTGTAATAATTATTAGTTTCCGTTCAGTTCCAGTTTTGTTTCAAAATATGTATATTTGTTAGTATTAACATTTGCTCATTGTGATTTCCCCAGCAAGGACTGGAATATTGTGAACATGTTGCCAAGCTAATGAACACAAAAAGTGCTGCTGATATGATAAATGCACTGTGTATGTTGAATGAAGCACTTTCATTGAGTCCATACTCGGAGCAGTTGTTGCAAATGAAAGTTTCATCTCTTCTTTTTGTAAGTTTCTAGTTGGTTTTCATTTTGTCAGTGCCCAAGAACATGCCTTTGAACAATTATGTTAACTTGAAAATTTGTTCAACACTTTCAGCTTCGGAGATATGATGAAGCTATCCAAGTTTGCGAGCAAAGTTTAGATTTTGCAGAGAAGAATTGTGCCACTGCAAATTTACATAATAATCAGCAAATTGATTATTCAAATGAAAGTTTGGCAAAGGCTTTTGCCCAGTTATGGAGATGGCATATGTGTGCAAAGTCACATTTTTATATGGGAAAATTGGAAGAAGCACACAATTTATTAGCGAAGTATGAGAATGTAAATTTATCCTTACAGAGGTAATTTAGCATGCTTGTTTGTGTGCAAACATTCCTACTCAACCACATACTAATCACATACTGACTTATGCATTTGAAATATATTATGAATGCAGATTAGGCATGAAAAGCACAGAATCTTTAGCCGTGTTCATGGATAAAGTGCACAATTTGTTAGAGCACAAGGTATCTTTACAGGGAGGTCATTGTGTAGTGTTCAAAAGAAGTTGCATTCTAAAAATCTCTACCCCTTCTGTTCTTTGTCTCACAAATACAATTTATGGTGCAAATTCTGTTATTTTGACATAACAGTTCTTTCTTTCTGGAAATATATTCTTTCAGTAGGCATTGTTTCTTTCCTTTCTTTTAATGGTTTTTTTTTCAATATGCAATATACTTTATACCGATTAAAATGGCACAAATTCTTTGAACTACTTGTATGTAATTAGCGTTTAGGATAGGTTTTGATAAATGGAAACAATGATAGCTTAACGCTAGAGTGATGGAGGTCTTGTTTCAGAAATCAAAGATGCATATATTGTCTGTTAGGACACAATGATCTAGATAATGTAGAGGTCATGTGTAATAATTGGGTCAAGTTTTGTTGATCAGGTCACGAACATTGCATATAAAAAGCCATAGTATGAAAGGATATAGATTTATACATATTTCCTTAAAGAATTCTTCTATAGCTCTATGCCGATATCTGCCTTTAATCTTCTGGGTTTCTTTATGATTTTCAAACTTTAAAACCGAGCTAGGATAAATCTTAGAAAGGGAAATTTGTTCTAGAGTATCTAGTTTGCACTATTTACATGATTTTTGTTCTGTCTGAAATATTGATTATTGATATGAGTAGACACGCGGCTACTTGGTCTTGTTTTATTACATAAAATCAATTATGTTGGGGACTACTTGGTTGTTTTTTAGCAAATTATCTTGTATCACAGCGAACCCTTTACATGCATACTATTATTATTTTCTATACAGGGCTTTCCCCTCCCTATGTTATTTTGACATATATTACATTCAGGTTGCAGGAAATAAAGCTTTTCAAGCTGGAAGGCATGCTGAAGCAGTTGAGCATTACACAGCTGCTTTGGCATGCAGTGGTGATTCACGACCTTTTACTGCGGTGTGCTTTTGTAATCGTGCAGCAGCTTCCCAAGCATTAGGTCTCATTGCTGATGCAATAGCTGATTGTAGTCGAGCAATAGCTCTTGATCCGAATTACCCTAAGGTACATGTTGCTCTTTCTGTGTGTGTCTGAGAATTCTTCCATAGTTCTATTTAACTTTCATGTTATGGGGTTCTTTCTTTTTTCTTTTTCGGGGTGGGTTTTAAATCTTTGCTGGCATGAAATTTGGTGTAGTGAATAACAATGAGTTAAATTTTTTTTTGATTTTATTCACATTGTTTTACATGCATTTGGCAAGCTAAGAAATTCACCTAAAAGAATTGTTACGTATTGAAATCGAACAGCTATTTGTCATTTACAGGCGAGGTGTTATATATCAAGACTTTCTAGAATGAAATGCATCTGCAGAGGATTATAAATATCTTGCTTGTTCTTTTTTAACTTTTCACATTCTCCCATGCCTTCAAATTGAGTTTTTTTTTTTCAGTTTTCTCAGAATCTTGAATTAAATTTATTAATTATCCTGGTTATAATGACAGTATTACATCTACTCTGATCATTTTTTTTTACTTCTATAATGTTGACAAGATTCTACAATACTGGCACTCTTTATTTTCATGGCTTCCATTTCAAGTTTCAATTTTATATGGAAGTTATTAACAATTTAAGTTGGAAGTGTAATAAATGTATGTTAACTTAGTATTAAGTGAACAAATCTTTGTTATCGTGTATACAAAGTTTTATTATGTATATATAGAGCATCATGATGAGAGCATGTATGAAGGTTCATGCTACCCTGTTCTGTGTGGCTGACTCGGTTTTACTTTTATTCGTGGAGGCACTTTCCCGAAGAGCTACATTGCACGAAATGGTTCATGATCATGCACAGTCAGCTGCTGATCTTCAAAGGCTGGTGTATCTTCTGGAGAAACAAAAAGAAGAAAAGCTTTCAGGAAGACTTGCATGTTCAAATACTATAACACGAGACCTGAGGCAAGCTTATGATCGATTGGCAAAAGCTCAGAAGGAAGTGAAAGCAATGAAGCCATTGAATCATTATTTAATACTGTATGTGCCTATCAATACCTTTTTAGAAGATATTTGATTAGTATGTTTTGCTTAGCATTGGTTTTGATTCTCTTGGTGGAATGAATGATGATATGTGTGCAAGCATTATTTGGTTGGCATATAGTGCATGACTATCATAGTTGCAGTTGCAACAAATTTCTACCATATCGCAGACATTTTGTATTTCTCTAACCCTTGAGAAATCAATTGAAACTGATGATGAATGTAATATGTTTCAAAACATCTTACAACGAAAAAATATCCAAGCTATAGATGATGCAGTAATGGTAGTTATTTTCTTCTACTTTCATGAAAGAGAAACATAGAGCACATTATAGGGGTCATCATTTGCAGTAATGGTAAGATGCTTGTTTCTCATGGTAAAGCCTGAGTTCAAGCCTTGGTTCAGCCACTCGAAAGAAGGCTATGCTTTTACTCATCCTTTAACCTTCTTGGGACCTGCCTTGGCAAAAATAGCATTGAGCCTTCAGGTGTTGACCTTTTAGAAAGATATTTTGTTACATAAATTGACAGCCAGTCCATGCTTGTTAACCACCCCAACCTGCTCACAAACAGCCAAAAAAATAACATGGACATGAAAAACGTTTTTGAATTATACATGCTCACTAAAGAGCAGCGACCTTTTTATTCAGAGCCTGCCCTGTTTAGCTGACACATAAACATCCATGGCATTGCGAATAAGATGTATTAGTAGCAGATGATTTAGATATTTTACTAGAAGCATGTACCTTATCGCTGCCCATCTCTGGCATTGCTGCCCATGCAAAACGTTGTGAAATCCTTTTGCATGAGTTTTCCCACTTTACTAGCACCTCAAGGTTCTTCTACAAATGCAACATCAATGAAGGCTAATGATTGTGATATTTCTAAATTACTATATTTGTCTTTCGCCCCAGATCTATTTGATCTTTGTGAATTCCTTGGGGTGCCGAGCAACGTTGGGGCAACGTTGTTACAATATTGGTGCCTTTATCATATTTATGATGGGTTAACCGGTAAGGTAGGTGAAGGGTTATATTTCCCCATCTCTGTTATTGCTGCCCATGCAAACCATTGTGAAATCCTTTTGCATGAAATTTTCCCCTTTACCGGTACCTCAAGGTTCTTTTACAAATGCAATATCAATGAAGGCTGATGATTGTGATATTTCTAAATTAGTTTCTTGGTGCCTTTATCCTTTTTATGATGGGTTAACTGTTAAGGTAGGTGAAGGATTTAATGATGATTTACTTTGGCTATGGCAGTTTACCTGATGATGTAGTCTTTGAATGTGTATTTTTACCATGCCCCAAATGGTGTGTGTCTTCAGTATAGCCCATATAGCCCATGGAATTTATCCTGTGACGTGTAGACCACAAGCCATATGATTTGATCAAGTTAGAAATTCCTCATTGATATTACACGGAGGCTCAATGCTCATCCTGCTGAGCAGGATCTTGGAAGATGGTAGATGAGTGAAAGCCTTATGAGTGGCTGCATGCCAGACCCCAAGCCTTATGACCTGAGAATCAAGTACCAAACCATCATTCCAAATGTTGGCCTCTGCTATTTCTAAATTAATGTCTGATTAATAACTTTAGATAGCTCAAAAAGGTTAGATGGGTGCTTGCTTGGCATATGATTTATTGACCTATGTACAATGTTTCGTATGTCTCTGTAGCCTTGTCTGATTGTTAAGCTTCCAATTGTTAAAGCTTATGTGCGTGAGAAAATCCATGCAGTGATCTTTTATACACAGTTCTAGTTTCATCCTTACTGTGCATGCATTGTTGGTAGGTTATCCTAAATTTTTCTGTTTGGTTTAAATACTTTTCCTTTCTCACTTTGACCTACATCTCATAATCCATCAATTCCTAATTATGTTACAAAGGAAGCTTGAACTTGCAACCTGTTGGTTGATAAGCCAATGAGTTACCTTTAAATTAGGAAACCTCCTGGTTCTGGCAATATTTTATTTCTCAGTAATTCTTTCTGCATTTGTTTCTTTCCCATCCTTACTGGTAATGTAATTTTGTATCACATTTGTACCTTTTTCCTGAAATTTTTATTTGAATACTTGATGAAGGTGCACACTTCTTTTAGATCTTATTCCCTTATTTGTCTTTCATTAATAAGAATTTGGTTTTTCTCCTCTGCACTACTAATCCATATTGAAATCTAGTTCACAACATCTTTGCAGTTAGTTATGAATAGCATGATCGTTACCTTATTTGTTTGTAATTAAATTTCTGTTGGAATAGTTATAACGTACCAATCAATATGTAGAGTTTACAAAGATGAAAGATTAAATTTTAATTTTCTTGTGAACAGTAACATCTTGTCAGTAAAGGTTTTCATTAAAATTTGAATATACTATCTAATGTTTGAGCTTGGGCATAGCCACTCAAAAGGAGGTTAGTCTTTTGCTCATCTACCAGCCCTCTCAGGACCCTGCTTGGTAGGACAAGCATAGCCTCTGGGTGATGACTTATTATCCAATGCCTTCATGTCTGTAACAATATGGATACAGTAGGGGTATAGGGAGTAACTCAGTAGTGGAGCAACCAGCATGTTTATATCTCACCGTCTTATGCCCCAACTAATGATCTAAAACTCAAAAATATGGGAGCAGTACCATTTAATATTGTCTAACTTTTGCAAGGATAAACATATATGCACATATGAATACGTTGCAGAAGATTGCCGGAGACAGAAACAATGGTAAAATAAGAGAATAAAAATGAGAAACAACATACCAGGATTTACATGGAAAACCTTGAAAAATTCGTGAGCAGGTAAAAGGCATAGGGAAACAGTGCAAAGCTCTTATATTAAAGCGAACTACAACACAAACAGTTTCATCATAAGTTTTCCTTACCCTCTCATTAGGGTTTCCTCTTTACAATGGAGCCTTCTAGATTGAGGCGCTTCTCTTTCAGATAAGCTACAGGAATGACATCTTAGACAGTTTGGTCATGTCCAAAGAAGATCAGATAATGAGCTTATCAAAAAAGGTTGCCACAACATAATTCTAGTATCAAAAAAACATTTAAAGTTGTCAAAAGGAACATAATAAAAGACATGAAAAATTAAAACATAATTAAAAATTATATGAAGAAATTGCAGATAGATAAGGATCTAGCTCTTCATATAGGCAAATTATGAAAAAGAACTCATGTAGCTAGTATCCCCGTTTCAGTGGAACCAGGCTAGGATGATATGATGATGATTGGAGCTTTCTAGATTCCCCTTTATACACCCCGGTGGAACTTTAAAATATTACAAGGAAGATAGCCTCTAGAAACTATTGTAAAACAGGGCAATTCAAAAAAGATTTGGCTTCACTTTAACAAAACAAAACCTCCTGAAGATGAACTTTTAGAAGATTTCAGACAGTTATGGCTTTACTCAGAAATTTGTTAATGTTCATAACAGGGGTGTCAAGGCTTCCAGCTCAGCTGCTGAGATAAAAAAGGCCTACCGTAAAGCTGCCCTCAAATACCATCCTGATAAGGTTCGTTTCCTTGTGTATTGAATTAATTTGTCTGTTTTAAAGGAACATTTTTTTATAGTTTTAATATTTGTGTTCTTCTGCGTTTAGGCTGGACAGTCCTTGTTACGTAGTGATGAAGGAGACGATGGTTCCTGGAAAGAAGTGGAACATCAAGTTTGTCGGGATGCAGAAAGACTGTTCAAAATGATTGGAGAAGCATATGCTGTTCTTTCAGACCCAGAAAAGGTACTAAATATATTGTAACATTTGACTAGTTTCACTTTTTCTCTGATATCATTATTTTACTTGTGCAATTAGTTGGTTTTCTTGTAACATGGTAAAATACTTAGAGCACTATTTTTAATTATACAGCGCCTGTGCTACGATGAAGAAGAGTCAAACAGTTTCTACTATGAGAAAGTTAATCGAAAATATGGAAACCAATGGGAGCAATGGGACAATAAATATGCAGATCCATATTATCAAAGGCGAAAGAGTCCAGAGTCTGCTAGACGTTTCTGTCGTCGTAGAGGCTCTAAATTCACTGAGGATTGGGATTAAGAATACATCACTGCAAGGCATTGTTCACAGATATATTTGTTTTACTCCTTTAGGTTGGCTATCTTCTGGGAGGTGTCTACAGTTTTTGAAATGAGTGCTTTTGAATGTTGGTGAATGGAACATTTTTTAAAAAATCAAATGTCAATCTGTTTATTGGTATGGGTTTAATAATTTTTTCTAACGTGTAAAGTCAATTTCCTGAAGGTAATTGTTTTGGGTGTTTTATTTTAGGATGATGCACATTGTTGAAATCAAATTTCAATAGCATTGATCCCAAATGGAGTTGGGAAATAGATGTATTTACACATGCTCCACAAAGAGCCTGCACATGTAAATTAAGGATGTGATATGAAAAATTCATGTATCTTCATGTTTGTTGGAAGAATTCCCATCCTTGAACAGTTTACTCCCCTACACAACATCAGTTGGCCAGAGATTTTTTGTGAATTTTGCTTTGGCTTGGTATGGTATCTGAAAATCATTATTACCGTAGAACATGTCTCTAAATTTGAAATACACTTTATGCTGTGTTTGGTGATATTTTAGAGTGAATGGATATTTGCCGATAAATTCCACTGAATTGCACCATGATAAAATAAGACACTTATAAAGAAATCTTCTTGGCCATGGAATAATGTTACACTTCAGATCGGTTCTTGTTGGTCAACGATCCGTCTTGTACAAAGAGCATATATGTTTAAATGTTATTGATGGATGGTAATGTGAAAAGGGTCATACCTGATTATACTATTGGTGCGAGCGAAGACAAATTCTGCAACTGAAAAATGAAACTATAGAATTGATTCCAGAAGAGTCAGGTACAGCGGCTTCAGCAATGGAATCAGATATGGAAGTTGTAGAGCCAGAAACATTACTTACATTAAACATGAGACCTAATATACAGTAGGTATCTGAAGTTTAAACATCTCCCTTATTCTTCAAATAAGTTCCTACATTTCATTTCAGTTTGTTTCTGTATCTTTAATCAATTTAATCGGTTCTAGACACTGCAATCTACAATGTAAGATTTCTGTCATTTGTAACTTTTTTTTTAATTTATGAAAATAAAATTATTTGATTTCAGTCAAACGGGCCTCTTCTATGCGAAGACGTTAAGAGTGTTTCTAGGACATAGAGAAATCATGGTGTGCACAACGCTAAACTCTTTGATTGCTTCCAATTCAGGTTTCCTTAATGGATCTGCAAATACGCTGGTTTTTATGCCCTATCCCTGTTGGTTTATTTCTCTTGGTTTAGACTCATGATGCTTAGGCAACCTAGTCATTTAGCATAAGGTGTTTCCAAAAAAGTACATTATCCAACTACTGCAGAAAAATACCATGTACCCAAGTTGAATAAGCTCTTTATCAAAAACATGCAGTCGAAGGATGGCTGTTCTGGCATAATTAAATATTGTTGTCCTATCTTGATCGGTTTCTGTAATCTTCATTTATTCGACCGTTTCGTATAATTTTTGCTTATACTATATGCATTGCTCACAAATAATAGTTCATTAAGCTTCAATGATGAATATACCAATAGATGGACGCTTCATAGTTTATGTTTCGTTATGGTTTTTCCTTCCATTTTTTAATCAGAAATCACAAACAAGGAAGTTGTCATACAAAGAAAAGATATAAAGAAAAGAAAAATAAAGAAAAGATATAAAGAAAAGAAAAATAAAGAAAGAGAAGTAAACCAAAAGATTAGGATAACTTTTACAATCATATCACTTTTTTTTCATCATCTCACCTACAAATATTGTATTTGTGATATTTTTCATGTGATATTATAGATGTGATGTATTTGATGTAGGTGTAGTCTATGTTGTCTATAAATACCATCCACTTAATATAAATACCATCAACTTACTGCATTAAATGCACTATTTAGTTAGTAGGGTAGTTGAACTTTTGCAATTTGTTTATGTAGAAGTTAAAATGGTCAACAAGTGCTTGTGCTTGTAACGTGAACTTGAGTTAATTGATGAAGTTTTCTTTGAGTGAACTTGTACCTATACACAATTTAAGATGACAATAAGATCAAAATTAATTCAATTTTATTGTAGCACTTTGACTTAGCTTAATAATTTCCTACTTGCAATTTATTTTCATTGTCATTTATATTCATATGCTTAAATAAATATTTTATTTTCAAAATGCACATTAAGTATGAAAAACAACGTTTGACCAACTCCAAACATAAACACATTATTGTTTGGTAACGCCAAAAGTGTTGTCACTTAGTATATGCCCAATAGTGGGTTTAGGAATTGTATGATGAGATCAGAACAACTGCTCATCGCTTAGGCTAAACTAAACTTTATTTCTTCTATGTATATTAATTAGATTTAACTTTAATATTTTAATAATATTTTTATCATGGCCAAACAAGATCAATCATCGTGTGCCTCAATTATACTTAACCATACAAGTTAAGGGCCATCATAAGTATAATTAAAAGATGACAATGTGTGATCACACTTAACTATCTAAATACAAGTTCGATTCTACCAGGTAGCACTGAGTTATAACCTTCTATAAATCTTGGGATGTACCCATATTTCAATTATTTCGTGTCTAGTCCATAAATTATGACTAGGTCACTTGTGAATGCTTGTGATTTGTATGGTTGGGTGTAGGGACTACATTGCTACTCATTAGTGGCATTGCTATCGAGGACTGATATTAGTGATCTAGATTAGTTTAAATCATTTATGATTATTGCTAAACATAAAAACTTCTCTTGAAAAGTATTATTATTTTATGAAGACACACATAGTAATCCAAAATGTCTTCTCATAGAACCAATTCCCCACATGCTAACAATTCTACAAGGGGAAATGACAAAGAAAAAAAAAATTCACAACCATATATCCTATCCAGTTAGGGTTCACCACTAGCATCTGAATCCTTCCTATTTGGACTTCAGCTTCATCCTTTACCAGGATGAACAAATGAGATGAAGGGACCTGGAAGGTAACATTGTGTTATAACTTGATCGTTTAGTTCCACCATTTCTCATGGTAGCATTGATGAAAGTTAGACTAGAGGCAGTTGCAATTGACTACAAGGTAGTTGATGAAAAGTCTAGGCCTTATCAGCCCAATGAAGCCCAACATTGCAAACATATAGAAATGCATCCAAAATAGGCCAATACTTAAGGGACTTTAACAAAATCAGTACAAAGATGGTTCAATGTTCCAAAATTGGTACCACTATCTAAGACCCATATCAAATCATTAATGGGAAATATGTAGCCATCATATCACAAGACTTATGTAAAAACTACTAAATTTTGCGACAAAATATTCACAAGATCTAAGGAAATCAAGAACTAACTATATTGACTTAGACCAATAAAGAATGATAATAGTTTAGTCACACTATAAAACTTAGTTTTCCTCAATGTTTGTGTATTAAGTAATATAAGTACACTAAAAGTGTAAAACATAGATAAGATTTGTACTCTAACCATTGACTAATCTTAGACATGTATGTGTATATATATTTAAGTATAGAGATAAGAAATATATATAGTCTTCAGAAAATCTTCATGTTGGTTAGTGAAATAGACATGATGAATGATTAAGGATAATTAACAAAAGTTAATAGAATAATTTGGTAAAGAAACTAATTGTTTAAATGTTAGAATATAAAACATCACTCTGATTGTATAAACTAAAGTTCATAGTGTTACTGGATATAGACCTAATTTTGAATGTTGAGCTTGATAAAATACCAAATTCTAAAGACCACCCCTCAAGCTTAAGATTTAAAATTACAATGTGCTTTACTATCTAATTGTTATTTCATAACTCTAAAAAATAAGTGAAAAATAAACAAGCTATCACTTTTCAACTTTCTCCACCATACAACATAAATCAAGGATGTAATTTGCTATCAACTGTTGTCAAGTAAAAGCTCTTATTGGAATTTCCTAAAACTGATCATTTTAATAAGCACCATTAGATTAAATGGAATACCATCCTTAATTAGTAAAACAATAATTACTAAAAGTAAGGTGATGGTGAGCAAATTACTTTTTCTAAAACTATGTTATAAATTAATTTAGCCTTTTGAGTCCTTTTGAAAGGCAAGAAAGAATGGTTAGAGATGTTAGGGGTGTAATCTCTTTCAAAACATATTATGACATAAAGAAAATATTAACTAATAAAAAAGAAAATATGTTTGCCATGGAAAGTAAATAAATTTATAACTTTATTGTCATATATAGAGGTATTGTATCTTATAATTATAATCAAGAAATGTTTCAAATCACTAACATTAACTAGTAAACAAGTTGATACTAGCATTCAACAAGTCATAAAAGTTACCAAAAAAAATTCTTCCTTTAACTTGGGAGTTGTGTCTTTCACTATTGATTTAAATGCTATGGATCAGTTGATGGTGGTGGTGAAATATCAGCATTAGGACTTAAAGACTTCTGATCAGAAGACTTCTTGTGTAATTCCTTCTTTCCTTCATTACATATGATCAAAAGTGATGATGGATACATAGTAGGTGCAGGCAGTAGTTCACAATTCTGCTTTATAATTGAAGACAATAAATCCCTGTAATAATTAGTTCCTTTAAACCATGCACTGTGGTGTTTAATTTTTCTTTTTTCCTCATTCAATGTCTCTGTCATTGTATTATTTAACACAATTAGATCTATAATTTACCTTTGTGCTTTTTTTTAAGTTCTACAGGAGTTTAGAGTTCTTGTTTTCCCATGTATATTTATCAATCTCCAATTCCATCATTTTCATGGTCAGTTACTAAACTCTATTTATTAGTTCAGGATTGGAAATGGAACCCAATGTGTTTCTTGCTTGCTTGAGCCCTTGAAGTTTTATGGATTGCTTTTTGGTAAATGCAAGGGCACTATCTACCTCTTCTTAAATTTTTCAGATGCTCTAGCATATTTATCTTTATCTTCATATGCTTGTCCTTAAATCTTTATTTAAGGAGTTATTTTGCACTATAGTAGTGTTGAAGACCTATTTATTATTGTTTATCATTATTCCAAAGGCTTTGGCTTTAAAATAATATCCTATGGTGGTAGAGTTTAAAGTTATTAAATCATAAGTAAATCATTGCTCACCACAATGGAGAAGGATTTGGGTAAGCAATTGATATACCTTACATACCATGCCCTAAATAGTTGCCAAAAATTTATCTTCATCAATCTTTTCAATATCTTTCTAGGCAGCCTCATTGTATAATATTTCTACTACAAGGCTTTTGTCCACTAAAGTTTTAAAGAAATTTAATGTTGCTTCACAATGAATAACTTTATTTTCAAAGCTATGGTGATCTAGAATTTACTTCATTGTGGATGGGAATAAGTCATCAACTTGAGATAATTCTCATCCTTCTAGCTGATTGCCTTTGGGCTACTTCAAAGAAGGAATCTTCATAAGTTTGCGCATTCTTGGAAAAAGCTTTGATAAATAATTTAGATAAAAATTCCTTGTACTTATCCTTCACCACAATGATGACTTATGGCAAACTTGAGTTACAAAAGAATTTAACAAATGCTGGAAGAAGATAATCATAAGAGAAGTATGGGGATGAAGAATAATAGTAGGAGAGTACTTGCCCCATTAATTCTTCCTTCAAAATAAAAATCCAATCAACACAAGTACCTTCTTTAACCATGACATTAAGAAAATTAAGCAGAGGTCGTGATATAACAATTTTCCTATCTTTGATAGTAATATAGTAGGAAATGATGTCCACCAAGCTAGAATATGGCAAATTTAACTGTGAAATTAAAATTCTGGTGTTTGTGGTGATACAAGCTTTGCCCCATTTTTCTTTACTAAAAAAATAGTCAACAAGTTGATGCCTTGGAAATATAACCTCTTTTAGAGCATAATCTATTTTCACTATCGGAAAATAAAACATTATGAATTTCTTTTGTATTCTGGAAAACCACAAAGTCTTCCTAGATTGAAAGATAAACCAATCATTGTTAGAGGTGCATACAAAGTTTTCCACTAATGGTTGATCTTTTAACACTACAAATTCCACAAATGGTGTCAACTTCGATCTTTCTAATTTAGTTGCAAAACCACCCCCACAAGTTGTGTAGCAAGACTAAGATCAAAATGATGATACACTACACTAACTCTGAGGGCTATGTATGTTGTATATATATTTTAAATCATAATAGGTTAAAATTTTGTGACTTGTTAACCATGGCCTCATAGTATGCTAGCATTGCAAATTAGAGTTTCACTTTCTTTAAGCTCTTCTTATTTCTTGATGATGCAACCTCACCATGAGAAGAATTACCATGTACTTTGGATTGTGGTGTTGACAATAGTGATGGCAACCATGTTTTTGATATTGTATGCTTTAAAAATTCTAGAGTAGGGGATTTAGTGTCACATTTACAGCTGTCCACAGCCTCTATCACCATGTACCATTTCTTCAAATGATTGATATGCTAACTATAAGAAACTAGTGTTTTAAAATAATTGATAAAATAGCAAAGTTTAAAACCACACACAACATATCTATTCGTTCTATACTTGCAAAAATAAACCGATTCAAAAATGAAATTGGAACTTGTAATAATCAACAAACTGCGTTAAAATTGAATTTTGTGAAAAATGTAATTTGTGTAGTATATTTTTTGTAAAATGTTCAAAATTTTAACAATTAAGAGAGTTTAGATACTTACCACAAACCATGCAAAGGCAAAGAATTAGAGTTCTAACCACTATATAATAATTCTAACAATAGCTTATACATGGCTGGAAGAGCTCTTGCGATGTTTGTATGAATTTGTAGAAATGAAATTGAAGTTTTCCAATTTTGTTTTTATATTTGCCATCACATTTAATGTGTCCACGAACTTTGCCACCATATCTAAGTCATGATGCTGAAGAGCTAAGTCAGTATAGGCTCACTCAAATACCAGGTTAATTTTTGTAATGAAATAATCACAAGGTCTAAGAAAACTGAGAACTAACTATGTTGACTTAGACCAGTAAAGAAATGGCAATAGTTGAGTCAAACCATGGAACTTAGTTCTTCTCAATGTCGGTGTGTATGTAATATAAGTATATTGTAAGTGTGAAGCATAGATTAAGATCTGTACACTAATAGTCGACTAATCTCAAAAATGTGTGTGTGTGTATTTAAGTATAGAGATAAAAAGTATATATAGTATTGAGAAAACTATCATGTTAGTTAGTGAAATGAACACAACAAATGGTTAACTATAATTAACAAATGTTAATAGAATAATTTAATAAAGAACATAAGTATTTAAACATTAGAATATGAAACATCGCCATAACACTGTGAACTAATAATGTTCACAGTGTTACTAGATATAAACCTATTTTGTCTGTTGAACTTGATAAACACATTAATTCCTTAACAAAAACAAGATTGACCAAAGAGACCAACATTCAAGAGCTTACAAAGAGAATTTTACCTTCACACATTGCTATCCTCAATAATGACCAAGGATCACACTCCACAAATTTGAAAGTCTATAGAAGAACAATTTGGATCACAACTGATGAGTGGCGAGGTACCCCTACACTCAACCATATGAAACGAGCGTAGCACGCGCGATTTGGTCGAACTTTGCAGACTAAATGCCTAAACGCCCCATGGAACACTTGGGGTTAATCATTCATTGTCTTCCCAGACTTACTTGTTGTTCTCATGGTGTATGGTTAAGTCCGAGGTATATGATTTTTATGATCTTTTCTGGTTTTATCTCCTATGCTATGAGGTGAAGGGTTGAGAAACTAACTAACTTTAATGAAGGACCTAAGTCTAAATTAACTAGCATCAGCATCCGTTCCCACTTACCGTACACACCTTGAACTATGCAACTATGGCTACCAAACGCTAATCGTTACTGGGATCACCACACGTAACGCATGTGCTTGAAGTGGTCGTACTGAGGTACTTAACTAGCCTAAATGTGATGAGCAGCCGATTCCTTGACTAGCCGTACACATTCGTAAATGATCGTAATCAAG
>MNCI01013121.1:37944-78771 GCA_015680685.1 Gnetum montanum
TGTGGTTGTCAAACCCCAAATATATATTAATAATAATAAAAAAAGAAAATTCAAAATACATCACATGCTTAACACTGACTAAACATCATCAAAAATATATATATAGAAAGAAAAAACTTTCCAATTTTAGGACTACCTACTCAAATGTACAACCTTACAATACTTTGAAAAATAGGTGACGAAAACTAATTGTAGTAAGAAGGAAGGTCCCATTTCTAACAAAATTTACATCATTTTTTAACATCTATGCTAGAACATAAAATAACAAAAGGATTAGAGATAGAGAGTTGCAACTTAATACTAATATTTGTATCAAAGCAAGAAAGTGGTAGCACTTTTGGAAGATCTTTAATTTGTTGCTTGTTATTAATATTACAGTGAGAATCTTTACCTTCAACTATAACCTTCTTGTCAACACTAGTTTTAATCTTTAAGTTAATAGTGTTCTTTTCAAAGAAGGAAACATTTGTGTTACAAGCCATTTGTCTAGGTTGCTTAATACTCTCTAGTATCAATAAAAATATACATAGGGGCTTTTGTCTTCTCTGAATTTTTTATTGCCATTTAATCATTCTTATTGATGACGTGCACTTGATTTTTTTTACATTTTTAACTTCATATTGTTGTTTTTTATCTTCAACTTCAACAAATTTTTAATTTTTGTTAGAATCCTTTTTCTTGGGCAGAAAAGGATAAACATTAGACAAATCTCATTCATGATGGTAAAAGTTGCAATTATTAGAAAGATTATAATATGTAATTAGCTGAATATAAGTCTTTCCTCATACTTGTAATACCAATTCTTTTTTACAATTGAAAAGATTGATTCAACAAAAAAAAAAATGTCCACGAAAACCAAACATTGTAAAAATACACTCCATATGCTTAATGAGACTAAGAAGATTAATAATTTCCTGCTCATCTTTCTGAAAAATTAATGGAAGATTACATAACTCAACAAAATATGGACCTTTAGCATATTCTTCATATTGGACATCAAAATCTAGAGCACTTATAAATGACTAACACTACATGCTTATGTCTAAGAGACCTGATATCTAGGACACAATGCACCATCGAAGCATTGCTCAACTCAACAAGCCAAAACAAAAAACAAAACAAAAAAAAAGGAACCAAAATAATACCTAGTGTGAAGGACTTAGATGTCATATTTTTTCATCATATCATTCAAGTATGAAATGAAACTTCAATTATGAGATAGGTAATCCAAAATTTGAATGAATACATTGTGATGAAAGATCAACAACCAATGGCTTATATATCTCATCAAGAAAAACAAAATTAGGTGTCTTAGTTGCATCAACATCTCTAGAAGAATGTGTCANAATCGTGTAAAACTATATGTTTAAGCTATATCATTAACTAGATAGTCAACCATAGAAAATCATTTTCCAATCATTCATCCACCTTATTGGCAAGTGCATATAAATGAGATAAAAGTCACCATGATAATGATGATTATGTGGCAACAAGGTTGAATACTATTAATGTTTGGTACACCTCACAAATAATTTTGCTTACCAAGATCTAACAAAAGTTTTAGCATTTCAACAATTGTTAAAATATAATCAATTGTAAGGTGTAACAATCCAACATAGACTATTTAGTCTTTTCAAAAGTTTTCCTTTTCCCTATCAGCCTTGCATATGAGAGTAATTTCCTTTCAACTTGTAATCATGTCTACACTCACCAACAATTTTCTCTCAAGCTTAGTGGATTACTACACCTTTTGTAGCTTCTCCTTTGAAGGATAGTCATACAACAACTTAGATAAGTCTTGTTTTCTCTACAACTACATCACGTAAGCTTAGTGGATTACTACACCTTTTGTAGCTTCTCCTTTGAAGGATAGTCATACAACAACTTAGATAAGTCTTGTTTTCTCTACAACTACATCACGTCTTGCTCTCTTACCTATCGACTGCATCTTAGGTGACTTTTTAGACTTGCATAACATTCACTTCCATAATTCATATCTTGAATTTATGATTAGTTTCTTCATTAACTTTTAGCTTAACTTCTTTGACTTGCATTGCATTTATTTCATAATTCACATCTTAAATTTATGATTTGTTTCTTCTCTTTATTATTCATATACTTCTATATCCCAATGTTTTCCCTACATTTTCTTATCGGACGGCATGCTTTTGCTTACAACTTGAGCCTCTTCACTTAACTCCTTCACAAAATTAATCATTAAACAATATGTCAACTTTAATTAACGTCTAACAAATACTATAATGTGAAAATGAATTATTAATCACTCCTTACACCTTTAGAACAAGTCAAATTATTTTAAAAGAACTTAACTGAAAATTTCCTTAATTCAGTAAACATTTACCCTAGGTATTTATTCCTCTTGTTTGAGTACCAACGAACCATCATGTCCTCGTGCAACATCAGGTATTTTTATTTATTGCTTCATAAGCTGTTCCCAATCAAAAATTCTTAAATTTGTAGATTACAATGATTTCAACGATAACTTCTAGAAGTTTTGTTTTTATGATTCAGGGAGGGGACAGGTTCAAAGTAAGAAAGGACAAATCAGGTACTCGGAATGCAACATTTCACTAGCAGGGATCAGACCGGGTGCGGCTCTATCCAAGGCAAAAAGGAAGCACCTAAACTTTCAAGGTCGAAATTTTGGATACTTGACTCCATCAGCACTCAAAAAAGTTTTGTTTCAAGAGTTCCCTATCCACTTACTATTCATGCTACCTGGAAATTTTATTGTATTACGAATTTTCATTGAAACACTACTCCTCTTTTACCCTCAACAACTCAGATTTATTACAAAATCATGATTATTTTTGGAGTTTCCTCATCCTGTACTGTTATGAATTTATTTTTTAAATTAAGTTGGATTTTGTTTCGAGGTCAAAACACCCTTAACTTTTCCAATTTATAGAAGCCAAAATGTCTAGATGTTCAAATATAGCATAATATAACAATCGTTACAAAAACTATAAATAACGGAGAACAAAAAGAATGCAGGTCTAGTAAACAATTTCATATTTTGTTATCTTTTGCTAAACAAACCTTGAAAGTGAAACAAGCAAGCGCCCGGAGGACTGAAATAAAGACCCAAATTCAGAGCCACGAATGATGCATATCCAAGAAAGCAGCAATAATGAAGGATACGAAAATTGAAAAATGAAAAATAAACATGAACATTTTCCTCAGCTCGCAAACGTATATTTTTTACTAGAAATAACGAGGATCGTTCTCAAAATTTCAAATCGTCATTCTTCATCATCTCCAGCAACGTAGCCTAGGCAATCAAAGAAAAAATTGATATCAATCTTCTCCTTGCCAGCATAAATGGCTTCTGCACTATTTGCTTTTTCTCCTTGTGCTGCCATTTCTATTAACATGTACAGTTTCTTAATGGGTATCTGTCAAAACGAAAGGAGAGTCAGCATCTGATGTTTTAAATGAGACATCTTGTACAAAACTGTAACTAACATATTATGACGCTCATTACATGGTTCCATAAATTCAATTTACTCAAATTTATCAACGTTTCAACATTTCAACGTTCCAATCCATTCAATTTCAGCTTTAGGACCGAGGTAAAACAATTTGGCAATAAAAACAACTAAAAAGTTAGTTGTCAAGTTATATAATTTCTTTCGTCTTCCTTACCTGTGCAAAGGAAAAAATTAAAGCAAACTTTTAACACGAAGACAATTGTTCCTTTCAAGTCACTTTCCTAAATAATCTGTTTTCTCATTGTTTCACGGAACATCTGTTTTATGCTACATTTCTTTAACAAACCGTATGATACTTCAGGAACATGTTAGAACCAATAAATTTTTAAGATAACCTATGTATTCAATAGTTTTTAAGAACTACTTGCACCTCTAATCAAAAAAATTGGTGATCACAAAATAGTCCTAACCAAAATCAACCATGTATTTTAAAACTACACCACAATTACTGTTATAACTAAAGATGCTCCTAACCTCATTAACTGCATCCACAACAGCATCCAAGTCATCGTTGGAGAATAAAGATGTCTCCTGAACAACCTGAAGAATGTGAAACAGACAAAACAACCATCAAGTGTGTGTTTTGTCACCAACAGCCCTAAAGCTACATCCAAATGATGCAGCTAAGCCAAATTTCAGCCGTCTAACCTTTTACAGGTTGACAAAGACTAACCTGTTTAATTTCCACTCTGTTCAATGTTGGCACTTCACATTTGAGGTCAAATGCCTTACGAAGGCCCAAAGGACCAAGAACATGTGGCTCGGAGGTTGTAGCAAGAACAAGAAGCTTCTTTCCCTGGTAAACATGCATCATGTGTAACAATCACAAACACATAATTTACGAAATAAATTTGCTGTAAGATTTTAACAAGAGACAACAAAATTGTGTTAACTATCTAAAAACATACTGGAGGAGGGTTCTTCCTGAGAAGCGCCCAGAGGGTTTGCGAGATCAAATTTGAAAACCGTGGACCAATAGCAACAAATTCTGTAATTCTAAAAACCGTAATATTGGAAGGTAAGAAATAACACTTCCGTACATCTATAAAAACAAATAGTAATGTCATAAGCAGCACTAACAAAAAGACATACCGGTCTATTTCATCAAGAATAATAATACTTAAAGGAGACTTGTAGGCATCCTCAAAAACCTGATTAACATAATTATTTAGGTTGCAATCATGACAACATGAAGTGATTGTAGAAAAAAGGCAAGTTTATTCAAATCAACCTTGGCTATATGTGCACATTTGCTGCTCTCACTAAAACCTATCATTGCCTCGACAGATATCTGCACAAAAAAGCGAGATACACATGTTGGTAGTTCAAAAATCAATAAAATAACACTACACCACAAAATTATCAAAAGCAGAAAAATGTTCATGTTGGACTTACCAATTTGACAAATGGAAAGTTACTGTCAATTCCCACACTTGCTGCCATTGCTGTCTTGCCACTGTATTTAATGAACTATTTAGCTTGCAAATAATGAAATAGGTAATGCACAAAGAAAACATGTATCTTACTGATATAAATATTATTAAATAAAAATACGTGTAAAAAGATGTCAATAACCTTAAAACTAACAAAAATGAAACACTTTCCATTATCCCTTCGTATGACTAGAAAATGTCAGACAAAAAAAACTAGAATACAATCATATTTCAATTTAATAATCACATATATCATCTTATCTAATGTAAGCATGCCAGTTAAGAACAAAAGATGCCAATTCAGTTTTAGAAAATAACTATGACAAGAAAAAGCCATCATCTTTGAAGAAAACTCGAACATCCTATTAGCTAATAACTAGAATATAAGCACCTGCCAGATGGTCCTTCAAGAAGACAAGTAGTAAGGGGCTTTTTGCTCATTTTCACTTCCTCAACTACTGACATCAATCGGTCGTATATTGTTCTATGCCTCTCAATACTTTGAGCCATACCATTTAATCTGCGAAAATTCAAAAAAGAACATATACTAAAAACAACATACAACAAAGCACTGTATGCTGACTCAATAAGATGCTATTTGCGTACAGGAAACAACACTTAAGCTGTCTACATTTTCAAACATATTATTAAGGTATCAAACTAAATAGCTCAAACATTAAATATTAAAATCACAAGCTTACCTGCATCTCTCAAGGTTGTCAGTAGCAGCACCAAATGCTGGCCTCACCTCTTGAAGTGCATATAGAAAATCATCCATAGTAACCTTTATGTTTTCCTCATCAATTTGTTTAGTAAGATCATCCAAACTAAGTTGTCTGTCCAAGGCAAAAGATACAGCACTCTTAACAACACCTTCTATTTCAGCTCCACTGTAATTCTTTGTTCGTGAAGCTTCATATTCACATAGTATAAAATTACATTAGCCTTCTGCATTGACTATGTGTTCAGCATTCTATTAGAATAAACAACTAAAAAAAAAAGGTAAAAGTAATACCAATTTAACAAAGGAAGAACCATTTGTCAACCATCAGCAATACATCTTTTATTATTTACTTTAAAGTGGTTAAACACGTCAACGGATAAGACTTCCGTACTTTCGTTAATTACTCAGAAGGATTGAACAAAACAAAAACTAAAAGTTACTGAAGTTACCATTTGACAAATCTGTAAGGGCTATTAAATGTGTGATGTGTGATAGGGCTATTAGATGTGTGATGTGTGATAGGGTACAAAGCATGGTAAAGTTGACAGGCAACTGTGGGCCCCAAAGACAGCAGAAAGCGGTGGGGAATGGAATGATGCAACATGATGTAATGCATCAAGCACAATGTAGTTATGCAGTGGGCCCCTAGGAGACAGCTGGAGGCATGCTCATAGCTGCTTTGATCTAGAAATCATTCTAGATGGTCTTGAGATCAGAAGTATCCAGAGAAAACCTAGTCATTAGGGTTCTGCACAGAAGTTTCTTGCAGTTAGAGACACATCACCATTAAACCCTCCTTGTTTATCATTTGGAGATCAGTCTTACAAGGATCAGATCCAGGCACCAGTTGCCTCAAAATGGTAGAGAATTGGACCAACGGGGTTTTAGAAATGATAAGAGCATACGATTCTTTTTGGTTTTGAATTTGAGAAATACTTGCATAGTATCTTTGATTAAGGTCCCTTGCCTGTGGTGATGGTGGTGTGGGCCGGTTCGATTTTAGAAATCTGACTTTAGCAAAAGGAACTTGGGTTCTTCATGTGGGTTTGTCTGCCCTGTTGTCCATCACAGCTATTGAAGGAGGGTATTTTAATGGCAACTACATTGCAATTTAGGGAGTTGATTCACCTGAATTGTGTTGCTACAGTCCAGGCTATTGTTAACAAGATTTTCTATAGATGACCCCAGACGACATCAGTTAGTCGACAACTGTATGGTTAGAAAAAAACATGGAAACCCCTAAACACCCATCTGAAGTATGGGAAGACTTCACTCCTATTCAGCCAAATAGAAAGCAGGTTCAAGAAACAAGTCAGTGCACACCAAGAATACTCCCAGACTAAGAAATGGACTCCATAACACTAGGAAAGAAATACAGAAAAGGAGAAAGACTAATGCCTCTAATGAGAGAAATGCATGGTTCAGATGCCTAGAGGTCTTGGCAGGATCTATGATAAGAAAGCAAGCGAATAATGCAAGAACGTGGTTGGCTTTTCACGAATAGGAAACGAGTAATAAGGAACATGGCAGCTTGGCAGCAATAATTTCGTTGGTAATTAATGCTTGACAAGTAGAAATGTCAAATGACGAATTAAGTACACTTTCCAGCCTGCCTTATAAAGTTGTGGATCATACACCAGTTACATGGCGTGCCTCAGTTTCTGATGTATTCAAAAATAAAATAATAATTTTATATCTAATTCTAGATCACTTTGGCCTTGCAATATAATGTTAAAGGCCAAAAGTCTTCAAAAGCAGAATATGAAACAACAATATTATGTAAACTAGTGATATGCTCACAGGGCTTCTCCTCCGCACAAATGGAAATTTTTAATAACCTGGTGTAAGGATCTGACCCAGTTTGTTCTAAAATGGTCAGAAAACCTTTCTAAAAGTGAGATAATATGAGGAACAAATATCGAATCAAATATCATGAGGCCAAATTTGAATTTAATTATGTTGACGCTGAAACAAATACCAAAAACAGAAACTGAGAACATAATATATATTAAATTTAAAAAGTGCCGCTGACATCTTGCCAAGGAGAACATTTACATTAGCATGAAACCTCGCAATGATATTACATGATAAGTGTTAATGCAGGAAAATAACTTTTGAGTACTACCAGTACTTCATTGTAAAAAAACAAGATATAACAACTCACCGAGTTCTTCAAGATTTACATCAGGGGCCAGAAAAGAATTCTCCTTCATTCTATTCGTATGTATTTGAAAGATTTGTAAGCGTCCCTTTTCATCTGGCAAACCAATTTCTATTTGAATTTCCAAACGTCCAGGTCTGCATGTCAAAAATTTATTGAAAATTCAAGAAAACTCGTCTCCGTAAAATTATATCAAAAAAATCTAATTTAATATGCTGAAAATTTACTTGCAAGCAGTAACAAACTGAATTGCTAAATCACAATAATAAAAGCATAAAATTCACTTGAATTTGATGTGCATATATGAAGACATACAACAGACTGGCATTCATTTGTTTGGGAGAAACATCCCAAGTGAATCTACGTTGGCCAGTAAAGGCTATATTGTCTGCCGGCGGAGTTTATGCATTGCACTACTAGGTACGTAGCATGTGAGAACTATGACTGAGCTATCAGCTCATCATTCTTGGCATCATTCAAAATTGTTCATTTTCAAGAGGGATTTCATATAGCCCCAAGATATTATTGCCCAAGATTGGACCTTCATCATCATCATATCCCTTGTCCCAGCTACATAGGGTTGACTATATGAGTACTTTTACCTCATTCACTTTTATTAAAAACCAAATAAGCATTAATACCCAAATCATGAATGTCTGTCTTTATGCAAAGAAACCAAGTAGATTTTGGTATATCTTTTGTTGGTTCCCCTTAACTTTAATATAGCAGCCTCTTCTAACAAGAGCACACTTTGATCCTCTTAGCACATGACCATACCATCTAAGACAACTTTCCTTGGAATTCTTCTAGCTTATGGGTGCTGCTCCCTAACTTCTCCTAATAAAAGAGTAGTTGGTTTGATCTCCCCTAGTCATACCCAACATCTACCTTAGCATACGCATCTTTGCCACATGCGCCTACTCCATACCATAAAGAATCACAAGTATAATAACATTTATGTAGAACTTACCCTTCAACCTAGTAGGGATTCTTCTATCACAAAGCACACAACTAGCTTCCCTTTATTTCCTCCATCTTGCTTCAATGTTATTTGTCACACTATTGTTAATCTCATCATCCACTTGAACTAGAGACCCCTAGTATCTGAATTGTTTACATTGAGAAACTTCTTGATTTTAGATTTTAACCTTCATATCTTCATTATCCACATTTTCACTAAAAATGCACTCCATGTATTTACCTTTATTATTCCCCAACCCTTTTACCCTAGGATGTTTCTCATGTCTCAATTTTTGCAACTAGGACTTACTTAGATTCATCCACCAAAACAATATCATCAATGAAGAGCATACACCAAGGGAAATCATTGTGAATATCTTTGGCTAGCTCATCCATTATAATGGCAAACAAATAAGGGCTTCAAAAAAATAAGTCTCTCCATAGACAATGCAAACTTGAATTGTTGCCCTATCCTACATCTATTGATTAGATTTTATATATACAATAGGAAAATCCTTCCTCTTTAATGCCCACCAACTAATATCTCAAGAAACTCTATCATAAGGATTCTCCATGTCAATGAAAATCATATATAGATTCCTTCTCTCACACCTAAATTTCTCCATCAACTATCATAGCAAGAAGATACCTTCCATAATTAATCTTCCAAGCATAAAACCAAATTCATCCTCAGAAACAATTGATCCTTTCCTTAAGTGTTGTTCTGTAACCCTTTCCCATAACTTTATGGTATGGCTCATAAACTTGATGCCTCTATAGTCCCCACAATTTTGGATGTCTCCCTTGTTCTTGTAGATCTGTACCATACTGCTTCTCCTCCAATCATCTGGCTTATTTAAAATCTTGTTGAATAAATTTGTTAACCAAGTAATCCTTATCTCACAGACTTCCATACCCCTTTATGCCTCTATACAGACACCATCAAGTGCCATCACTTTACCATTCTTTATCTTCATAAGGCCTTTCTTTAATTAAAAAGGTAAAAATATAATTTCTTATTCCTACATTCAATTCCATCTCTAGGGAATTCTTTGTTAAGTGGCCCTTGAAAATAGATCCTCCATTGCTCTAAGATTTCCTTGTCTAAGAACAAAACCCTTTCATCATCAAACTTAATGCATCTAATATGGTCAAAGTATATGCACTTCTTGTTCCAAGTCTTAGCCAACTTGTAAATTGACTTCTCACACTCCTTAGTTCCTAGATTCTCATAAAAGGAATCAAAAGTGCTAAGTTTAGCCTTGCTCACTATCTTTTTCGCCACATACTTCACTACCTTGTACCTTTCAAAGTCATCTTTTCACCTACTCTATTGCCACTCCTTGAAACATTTCTTCTTATCTTAAATTTTTCATAGCATTTCCTCTCTCCACCACTAGGCTTCCTTTTGAATACACTTAATCCCTTTTGAAACCCCAAGGCTGCCCTTCCCTATTTTCTTGATACAACTTCCCATCTAACTCCAACTATCATTCACATTTAAGTAAAATCCCAAGGTCTGAAAGCAATCTATCCTTAAAAAGAGACATCTTTTCTTCCTTTAGATTCAACCATTTTATGCGAAGCATCCCCTTCTTGAAATCTTTGTTGAAACTACTCCCAATAGGCAGATTTGTTGCTATGAGTTTATGTTGAGTTGTAAGACTTTCTCCTATAAAGACCTTGCAAATCCTTACATGTTCCCCCATATCTCTTTCACTAAGAAGTAGTCTATTTAGGTTGGGTTGAGTTGCAACCGATCTTAAAGGTAACCAAGTGTTCAGCACTTTTCTTAAAATAAGTTTTTGCTATCACAAGATCATAGACCAATGCAATAGACTCACCCATATCATTTCTCTCTCCAAAGGTATGCCCTTCAAACACTCCCTCATAACCTGTTCTAGTTGCTTCCACATATCCATTAAAACTTCCTCCAAAAGGAATACCTTCATGTTCTGATATCTATTATCAAAGTTAATCCAAAGAATATAATAAGGTCTTCTGAACATGATCCTCCAAACCAACATGAGGAGCATAGATACTTAGGACATTAATAACTTCCTTTCCCAAGAAAATCTTAATGTTCATGATTCTATCACTCCGAGTAACTTCTACCACTTTATCCTTCTTATGTTGATCTACCACTATCCCTATTCCATTTCAAAAGTTGTCTCTCACTCCATAGTAAAAGAGATTAAATCTTTCACCAATGTCCTATGCTTTCTCTCCCTTCCTCCTAGTTTCTTATAAAACTGAACGATATCTAATAATTAATATAAAAAAAGGTCATCACCCAAATGCCCGATGCTCACCTTGCCAAAGTAGGGTTTTGGCAATGCTAGTGGATGAGTGAAAGCCAAACCTCTTTTCAAGTGGCTACACCTTTGCTCAAACCCTAGTCTTACAACTTGAGAAACAACCACACCATCTAATGATGCAAGGATCCTCCTAGAGGCTAACCTTTCCTGCAATTCCTTCAGGACTATGATATGGTGGATGGGGACGAGGGCAGATAATGACTTGTATTAACAGGATTTGGATCAGTACTGAGCTGATGCTAAACCATGAGGTTGTGGCCGTGGGGTAGGAGAGGCAAGCCTTTCATCATAGATCTATGGTGTATCAAATACGCACACCTGCAGCACATGGGTGTAGTCCTTTCAAGTTTGAAAGGACATGGCTATTCAAGCCTTGGTTTAGACCTTTAGTTGGAGATTTGAGATGCCTATCCTAATGGTTAGTAGGGGCTACTTTAGCTAAAGCATGTGATTCAGGCTAAGAAGACGGTGGACAAATACTCTTTCACGGCTCTCAAGCCGTCCATGAGGGTGAACCTCTTCGACATCCAGGCCAAACAAGAGTAAGGGGAGCTTTTGTTGGAGGAAGAACATGCGGTGCTAAGGAGCTTCAGGAGATGGCTACTAATGAAGAGCCTTATTGGATACAAAGGTCCATGGTGCAATGGCTAAAGGAGGGGGATAGGAATACTAAGTTTTTCTTTGCCGAGGCAAAGGCCAATTGTGGTGCTAGAAAGATTCAGCAGCTTCACCACGAGGGTGCAATAGTTTCGAAGACGCAACAGTTTCGAAGACTGCTGATATTGTCAAGATCCTGCAACATAGTATTGGGCTGATATTTGGAGGGTTAGAGAAATCCCCCAGGTCTCTGTCCCTATTCAGCCAATGGTGAGTATGGAGGAAAACTAGTGGCTTCTTACCCCCATCACTATGCACGAATTGGAAATGGCCATAGCTTTGCTTAAAAATGCTAGTGCCTTGGGCCCAGATGGATGGCCTATTGAATTCTTTAAGGAGTTCATTAATCTTCTTGGTCGCAATCTTCTTGATGCCTTTAATTTGATGTTGCATTGGCAGTAGATAAGGTGCAAAATCAATTGCTCTAAAATTGTCCTCATCCCTAAGACTCTCGACCCCATGCACCCCTTCTACTTCCAGCCAATTGGGATCTGTAATATATTAAGATTTTTTATGAAGATTATTGTTTGATGTCTGGCCCCTTTCATGCCTAAGCTGGTGGAGGTTCAATAATCTAGCTTGGTTAAGAGTCACTATATATAGGACCAAATAATTCTATTACAGGAAATTCTGCATACTCTGAGGAAACCCAATATCCTAGCATGTGCCTCAAGCTTGATATTACCAAGGTTTATGATACAGTTAGCTCGGAGGCACTGAGATAGGTCATGTTCAAGAAGGGACTTCACCAAAACTTCATCAACCTTTGCCTTCACCTCCAAGAATATGGGGCTTATTCCTTTGATGTTAGTGGTGGTCACCTATGGGGGTTTTCCTCCCCGAGATAGGGACTTCATCAAGGTGATCCTCTTTCCCCCTATTTGTTTATTTGGTCGTGGGCATGATGTACACATATTGCAAGCAAGAAGGGGTGCAAGGTCTACAAGTTGCAGGGGTGGAGTGCTTAATAGAACATGATGCTGACAACACCATCCTCTTGTCTTAGGCACAGGCACTCATAAGAATGGCCATGGAGGTGGGTCTAGAAATCAACAGACGAAAATCTACCCTACATTTTTTCAATACTGATGGTCGGGTGAAGGGGTTGATTAGTCAGGCTCTAGGTATCCTTCCTGGTACTTTTTCTAATTCATACTTGGGTACTCTCATGTACGACTAGCATCGAAAAAAAGTCATGGACTAGTCTACTACAAAAAATACAACAACGGAATGGACATTGGTCCCCAATCGTTTCCTGACCAAGAAGGGGTGTCTTCTTTTGGCTACATCGGTACTTTCGCCTATTGGCCATTTTACAAGGTCTGTGGCCAACCCTCTAGTGAACGCATCCATCTTCTTGGGTGGGATAAGGTGGCCTGGCCGAAGGCAATTGGTGAGCTGGGAATTTTAAAGTTTAGGGATGTCATTACCATGGGGCTTCAACACCTACTTAACTGTTTCATGCAAATTTAGGAATATGCAAAACAATGGATTATAATTATGCAAAATGAATACCAACAATGGAGGGTAGATAGTAAGAGTTCCTACATCTAGCGAGCTTTATGTTGGCATGCTGGTAATATGACCCAAAATAATTGCTTAGAGGTGTGACTGCAGGACCTTATCTGACATCTTTACCCTCTAGTTTAGGGTTGGGAAAGAATTTGGGCAAGGAGACACCCTGAAAAGATAAAAGTAATTTTATAGCTTATGCTACAAGGCACATTGTTGCTTTGCCCTCTCCTACATGCACAGGGGCTGCCTATTCCTAACACCTATTCATTGTGCTTGAATGCACATACTTTGCACTTCATCTACGAACGCGCCTTTTCTCAGGCTATTTGGCATGCTTTGGCATTATGTCCTCCTCTCCTCTCTAGGGATTCCTAGGCGACGATGACTCCATCGTGTTTGTGACGAGCTCATAACGCTATGGTTTTTCAGTCTAAGCATCTCCCTCCCCTAGGTTTGGTTGCAGCGCTTGGTTCCCATTTGTGGACTATAGCAATCAATGTGATGGGGGTCACCCATACTTTTGAGCCCACCTATCATATTTTCCAAGGCAATTCGATGTCGTGGGGTTTGGTGGAGTGGATCAGTTGGGTGGATCTCCTTCCTACTTTGACTAGGAATCCTAACCTTGCAAATGGGGCCTTCTTCAATAATTGGGAGAATGATGTTACGTCTTTCCATGGTGTGCGGATCGTGATGATGGAGGAAGCTTTTGTGGTATATCTTAACCTTCCTGCTACAAGTGAGGTTTTCCTACCCACTAGACATGGGTTGCAAGATGCAGAGGATTTTTTCCCTAGCCTAGTTCCCACAGTAGGAATTGGGCAAGTGCCCAAATCAGCTTTGCTGCAGATGTGGCAGGATGGTGCTAAGCTAGTTGACTGTTTCTTTGTCCAATTTGGCAATGTGTGGAAGCTCTAGGGTTCCCACTTCACTTTCCTTAAATGTTTGCGACAAGGATGGGCTATGAACTTACCTCGATAATTCTTGGCTTACTTGCATTGCTAGCACCACGAATGCCACTCAAGGCTTATTCTTGCCTTGTGGTGGGTGGCTCAACCATTGGACCCTCAGCCTGTCAAGTCTTTTTCCATTGTTTATCCACGGCAACAATCATGCTTGCTTAATCTGGTGGGGGTGGTGCACCATGTGATGCTAGTTTGGGGAACCCTCCAATCGGTGAAGATTGTTTGGTTGAGTCAAGCTATGGGCCAGTGCCAATGGATGAGGGGCCGTGGCCTCTAATCCTTGCAGTGGACCTCATCCATGCTGGCAGAGGTGGCTTGGCTAGAGGAAAGGGCAAGGTGGGAGGACAAATGGTAGCATAGGGAGGAAGACTTTACCCGCTCCCTAGAATAGACCACTTTATGCCTAAAGGAAGAAGCCAAAGAGGAGCTTAAGAGATACAAGATGAGAGAGGCTATGCATAGGAGTGTTGTGGAAACTGAGCTACGTCAGCTCCTACAGCAAGAGCTCATCAGGGAGGAGCAGGAAAGGGCTACTAGGAAGGTGGTGGAAGTAGCACAGAGGGAGAACAACTGACCTAAGGCTGAACAACTGCAAAACCAGCAAGATTTGGCTCATGAAACCAACATTTGCTGTTGGCTTCAGGCCAACAAATGCCCTTATGTCAAAATGAATGCAAATTGGAAAACCCCTTGGGATGTGTTACGTTGGTTTATATGGCACACTTTGGCTAATCTTCATCCATATGCCATGGGAAACAAAGGTGACCAGCAGCTAAAGGAAGAGGCTTACAAAGAATTTCAACAGGTGGCAGCTTTCATGGCCACTAAAAGGCATCAAGAGATTTTAGATGCTATCCACCGTTAGTGCCGCATTGGTTGTGCATGGTCTCAGCTGCAAAATTCGGCTTAGGTGCCAGGGTGTGTTTGTTTCTTGGGTGGCAAATGTGGTTGCCTTGATCTGGGTGTTGATTTGTGTTTCTATTGTCTTTTGGAGGCTGTGGGGTTTTGGGGTCTGAGATCTCCGATTATGTGTTTGGCTCTTGGTTCTACAGGTTTTGCAGGGCTATCTTTTACTGTACGCTGTTTTGGTATACCATTTTGTGGGGTCCGAGGTCTATCATATGGACTGTCCTGAACAGGCGGCGGTTCTTAAGGCTTGGGCGCTTTTTCTCCAGTGTTACTCCTCTGTTACCTTTGTAAATATTTCTCATTAATACATTGCCCAAACTTTTCTCAAAAAAAGAATATACATTGGAAAAACAGTTTATTGTGAATAAATTACTTAACCATATATATGAGAATTATTTGTTAAATTATTACCGCAGAAGAGCCTCATCAATTAGGTCTTTCCTGTTTGTCATTCCTATTAGCAAGACATTGTTTAATGACTCAACACCATCAATCTGAAAGAATCAGCAATATGATCAGAAATTGTAAGAAAACAAATGAATAAAAGGCTCAGATCAGCTATAAAATATCATCTATGCACCTTTGTCAGAAGTTGATTGACAATCCCATCGTGCACACCTGTTCCATCCCGTGTTGATCCTCTGCTCTGTAATAAACATATGGATATCATCATTAATTTATGTATGTTCCAATTTGATGACATGACCACCAGATCTTTACCTCATAAAGGTATTCTAGCATACAAATAAGATTTTTTCAGGGAGTCAAATTTAGGAATGAATAGAAAATCTTGATGGATAACATATCATACAAATACCCATATGAATGTATCATTAGAAGAAGCTAAATGAATAGGTGACCTTAATAGTTCATTATTACAGGCAAAACACCATTTATGTACACCAGTGGCTGACAACTATAAATTATCTTTCAAGGGAAATAAACACAATATTTTTTGGTAGTAATAATCACCTTGCAAATGGCATCAATTTCATCGAATATTATGACATGCAAGTCACTCTGATCACCTGTAAGCACATACAAACAGATCGTAGAAACAATTAGGACAAAATATAAAAGGGATTCAGTTTGTTATTATACAGTTATACAAACTATATCTATCTTTCCACTTGTTTCTGTTAAAAGGAAACTGTAACTATATCATGGACAAAAACATCGGACACATGTCTATTGCTAGTTCAAGCCCAGAGGGCCTTCATGGAACAGCAAAGTTAAACTGAGTTCATAACAATACCACGAGTCCTTTGGTCATTTTCAGCATCTGCAAAAAGATCACGAACATTCTTTTCAGTCTCTCCGACATACTTGCTCAAAACTTCAGGTCCATTAACAATCTACAAAATTCAAATTAACGGTGAATTTGATAGTTCTCTGTTGCATTTAATTTTACGTGCTATAATGCAAGTGAATGGTGGACTGAGTGTATATTTAAATAGTCTCACAATGACAGATATCTCTCTTCCATATTTAAAAAAGATCAGCTAACAGGAGTCATTTTAAAAACATAAAACAATGAAGTAACAATTGCTCAAGAGTTCATTTTCTAAACACAGACATTCAAGAAATGTTCATGATTAACAATAGAATAAAAACAGTCAGAATTGTATCGTGAAGAGTATTTGTTAAACTTTAAAACACAGTTTATCAGTATTACAAACACGATTGATTTGTGTTTCAGACTTTTTTCAAATGACAGACTACGGTGGCAAAGAGACTTCTGAACATCAAACTTGCATTACCAAATAATCAAATCATCTGAAATATGATAGAAATCAGTCCTTTGAACAACATGGTTATAGTGTGTGGCGGCATTTGCAGTTGTTTTTTTATAGATACTGTCTGCTTGATACTTTAAGCCATAATTGTAAAAACAGCATACGATTGGATTGCGAAATTGGGAACTCCGTAAATCGATTTCAAATCTGACCAAAGCTTCTGGGTTTCATCTGTAGAGCCAAGTTAGCATCAAAATACGTATAATTTTATGATCATTATTGTTTCCATCTCAAATAGATTTCAAATCCAGAAGAAAAACAATTATGCATGCCATTTCCTCTTTCATCCATTGATGGATTCTCTCAATGTTCAATTATTTGCAAATTTTGATTTAAAAAAGGCCCAAATCTAGTTATTGTTTCCATCTCAAATAGATTTCAAATCCAGAAGAAAAACAATTATGCATGCCATTTCCTCTTTCATCCATTGATGGATTCTCTCAATTTTCAATTATTTGCAAATTTTGATTTAAAAAAGGCCCAAATCTAGAAGCCAATCTGATTTTGGATCAGCACAGGCCACAAACGAAACCGCACTTTTGTTAGTTTAAAACAATGAATAATTACACAGTGAGATGATACCAGTCAATATCATCATTTTGACCAACCTCGTGTACGAATTTGATACTTTTCAAATAAGTAGGTTAAACTATCCTTCTTTAACCCTTTGTCAAAACAGGGGGTCAGACCTCTATGTTAATAATCAAGAAGAATAAAAAAGGGTAGGCTTGGCCCAAGCCCAAAATAAAATAAAATAAAGATGACAAGGATACCAACAATGACATAGAAAGCCTAACACTTAGCAAAGCATGAGAAAAAAAAACCCAAATAGGAAACAAAATGCAAAACCAACAACCCAGCCCATACCCACCATTTTCAAGAATCCCCTGTTTAATATGGTAGGACCCTAGTTTGAATCATGGATGTGTTTGGTTGCCTGAATCCATAGATGTTGAAACTGCAGATTCCACCTTTTGAATTTAAAAACCTATTTGGTTTTGTATAGGTAAATCCCTAGATTTCTGTGTGATCCATTAGATACACCTTTTTCTTCTGATTTTTTAATCTCCAAAGATCTTACCTGGGAAGGTGTAGTCTCTCCAAATGCAAGAATCTCCAGACTCAAGATCTGTAAGGATACATGCATCAGCAAATTCAGGAAACCAAACACACTCTAAATCTGTTGGGACTCTACGTTTGTAAGGGAAACCACAGCAGTAACAATTCTAAGGTAGAATCTTTATCTAGGCCTGTTACCTGAATGGCAACTTTTAGTTAATTTCTCCAGAATGAAACTGCCTTGAATTTCCCAACTATCACCACAAAGTTAAAGGCCTTGTCTAGTTTGACCAGAATTGAAAGTCTACCTTGCTTGACTAGTCCATCAACAATATACCTTATGACTATTGCTTTTCTTCTATAATCCAATTCAGGGCCCTCCATTCCCATAGCTTCGCTGATAACCAAAATTGAAAATGTGGCATTAGCATTGAAGAGTAGCATCCTCCCCTACGCTGCAAAACTCCTCACCTATCAAGACCTCTTCTATCCGTGCAACTCACAGACCATTATCAGGCATACACCCCATCTGCTTATGCATAAAACTTGTATCTTTCTCTAAACTATGCTATCGCTCAAAAGAACTACTAGCTTCCTACATAGGAAGCCCAACCTTCTGTACGACCACTTATGCCCACTGAGTTGAGCCAATTGCCACTCCACTGCTACTCCTGATGAGGGTCCCTAATCTATATCTAAAACTCCATGTTTCACAACTAGGGACCCTACCGAGTAATCATAAGCATCATTCCGCCTCAACTGCTGGATGCAGCTCCTAGCTGTACAAAGACTGGAAGCAGTTTTCTCATCCAACACTGCCTCCTACCAGAGTCTAACTGCCATAGCAACCCTCATATCTCCTTGTTACTATTCACCACCACAGTTGTTATTATTGACATACTGATCCTAATTCCTCTGTAACTTTGTTCCCTCCAAGAGCTTGCAAAGGGTTTTGCAGGCCCATTCTGATTTCCATCATGCACATTCTGTCCGTTTTATGATTTCTAAGAGTTTTCCAATGGCTTTTGGAGGTTGACCATAATATACTTCCAGAACTGTATTCTAACGTTGGTAGGTTGAATCCATTTCATTCTCAGTGACATCTTATAATATACAGCCAGCGAAGATAGAGATTGCAGTTCAACAGACAGTAATTTTAATTTGTGAACAAAAATACACAAAACACAAACTTCATTGATCCAGTAGACATTGAAAGTGTGCTTCTGTGTTGTCAGTGAAAAATATGAACAGAAACACACAAAAATGGCAGTTTCACATATCCATGCAATGGTCCACTTTTTAAATTATAGAAGCATTGTGAGGTAAGGTTTAGGTACAGCAGAACCGTAGAAGCCTACTAGACCTAAGGATCCTCCATATTTGTACGTGCAATCTTACTACCCTATTACATAAAATACACTAAAAAATGTTTTCAAGCTTATATATACTAGCCTAGTCGTAAAGGTCTTGGCCTAGTAACCCCAGGTCACAGGTTTGATTCTACTAAGCAGCACTGAGTTATAAGTTTAAAAAATTCTGTAAAAGGAATTCTGAAATTAATTTGATAGATCCAAGGGGTCTCAGCGGACATGAGTAAAAATTTCAGTTTCATATACTTGGAGATCTGCTTAATGCTTCTAAGTTAATATGAAAACTTTTGATTCAATAATTTAAGAAAATTTACTATTTAATATTTATTCCCAATTTCTATGTTAATTATATATTATTTTAAAATAGAAAAATATATTTTTATCATATTTTTATTGATGGACCAAAATGTTAAAGTTCAACATTATTTTAGAGTATTAATTTGAAATTAATGAAAATAAGATCCACTATTTATTTTAACATTTTGTTTGAATATTTAATTTATTGACTAATTTAATTAATAAAATTCCATCAGAAGCTCAAAGTTGTCAAATTGCATTCAAATTTGGTGGACAAAATTAATTTCACATGCAGAGTATAGATATTTAAATTTGTTTCTTGATTTGAGTCCTAAATTTTGAGATTTTGATATTAAGGGGTTAAAAGGTACCTTATGGACCCATATTTTATTTGGTTTAATTAAAATATTAATGTCTAGCTACCAAATATTAATTTTTACCAAAGTAGCTACAACATGTGTGTGCTTGTTTTAACTAGATTGGCATGTGCTAAATATTAGATATGTAAAAAGTTTAATATCAAATGTTTTTTGCTAGCCAAAATATCGAAATTCTAAAAAATAGATAAAGGATCAAAAATAAATCAGAAAACCTCTTAGCCTTATAAAGTTAAAGTGACTTTAAAAAAAGTTTAAAATATGGGCCACAAGTGAAAAATTAACAAGAAAAAGTAAATAGGATTGTGATATGTGCTTGATATTACTTTTTTGACATGCTCATGATGACATCTATATATGTAGATGGTCTACATTATAGGGACCACCACTTGGAGTGATGGTTAGGTGCTTCTTTCTCAAGTTATAAGACCTAGGTTCAAGCATGGGCTAAGACACTCAAAAAAGGTTAGGCTTTTGCTCATCAACTGCCCTCCTAGGACCCCACCGTGGCAGGATGAGCATTGAACCTCTCAATGATGATCCTTTTTTTAGATGGTCTACTTTATATTAATGGCTAAGAAGGATAAATGACTCATTTAATAGGGACCTAAGGCTCTCTTAGGCAGTGTCACTCTTATACATCCCCAATCATGACCTTGCTTGTCTAAGTCGTCATCATGCCATGAATAACAAAAGAAATTTTTGGAAGAATGGGTGTCCTGACCCTTTGTATAAACTTTTAGCACAAGTTTTTGCCCAAGCTTTAAGGTCTCTTTCAACCCATAAATAGTAGGTGTTCATCTAGTTTTCACCTTTTTGCCAAGTGGAGAAGACCATGCTAGTTTGAGGAGTGAGGAAGAGGGAAAGATGTTTACGTTGTTGAATATTTGCAAGGATCTTTTGCTAGTTACAATACTTCATTACAATGAGTGTCAAAGAGAAAGTTGGCTTTTATGATTTTGCATTACCATAAGGGTTGATCCTGGAAGTTCAACACGTTTTAAGATGTTCATTTTCTTTCATGTGAGCTTTCGTTGAATTTTGCATCCTTACGATTAGAACATTTACTGCATATTGTATGTATGCTCTAATCATTAGATACATCAATGATCCAATTATTTGTCAGTACTGGTCCTTCTACATTGATATTGAATCTGGACGCCATAGGGATAACTGTCAGTGTGGAGTTCTTTAGATTATAGTCTTCAAGCATTTTTGTTGCATATTTATTTTGTCACCAACGTCTTTCCTTGTTCATGTTGAATCTCCATACCAAAATTTAAGATTTCAAAGTTCAGCTTTAGGGATTGTTTAAAGTTGTTCCCGACTAATTGACTCCTACCAATGTTCAAAATACCATCCCCATGGAATGCTAATAAGATTTGCATGTTTCCATTGTTTTTCAAGCAAAAGAAGTTTTCATCCTTTACTAACTTCACAACTGCATGGTTGTTAAGGAAAGTCTTCATTCTCTGATACCACGTTCTAGGGGCTTGTTTCGGTCAAGGTTTTCTTTAGCTTGCATACTTTATCTCCATCTAATATGAAACGTTCAAGCTGTTCCATACATATCTCATATATCTCTTCTTCCAGTTCTCCATATAAGAATGTTGACTTTACATCAATCCAGTACAATCTCCAATAGTTTCTTGTTGCTATGGCCATCATGACTCTAAATATTTTCATTCTTGCAATAGAAGCAAACATATCATTCTAGTTGATCCCTTCCTGTTGAAGAAATCCTTTGGCTACTAGTCTAGCCTTGTACCTATCATGGCTTCCATCTTCTTTTGGCTTTGTTGTAAACACCTACTAGTTTTTCATAATGCTCTTGTTTACTGGTTCTGGCATCAGTTCTCATCCTTTCTGCTTGATCATCGTGTTATATTCTACCTACATGGCTTCTTTCTAGTGCAGCTTAAGAAGTGCTACCTTACCACTCTTTCACACCTCCTTGTCTAGGACATTTGTACACACTCAATTTTTTCTTTAAATTGCATCCTCTAACCACTAGTCATCATGCACTCATTAAATTGATATAACGAGGTAGTATATCACCTACCTTTTCATTGTTTTGTACCACCATTTTGACCTCTTTTGTTGATCACTAGAGTCTTCTGCTCTTTGATGATCTTCCTGGGCTCCTCTAACATCTTGTACCTCTTCCAGCTCCTTCCTAATTTCTGAGGTTCCGACATGATGATCTAGTGATACGAAGTCTCCTTCTGGGTATGTTTTCATCAAGATCATCCCTTTCATTGTCCAAGGTATAACTTTTCCTTAGTGTTATGCAAATTAAACTATTTTCATCACATATTACATCTCTTGAGATAACCGATGTCCGGGTTTCTTCATCCAAGATTTTATATGCTTTGGTATGATCAACATACCCAATTAAAATGTCTTCCCTTGTTTCTACATCACTTTTTTGTCCATTGTGTACATAATAATACACTTTATACCAAAATACTCTTAAGATGTTACACTCTTGGTTTCTTCCTGTTCCAAATCTCATTTGAACATTTATAGTTTAGTGCAACTATTGGACATTGGTTTCAGATATGAACGGTTGTTCTGACAACTTCTCCCCAAAAACTTTTATCTAGACTTAATTGAGCTAACATGCATTTGAATATTTCAACTATGCTTCGGTTCTTCCATTCAACTACTCCATTCTGTTATCGGAAATACAAGGTAGTCAGTTGATGAATAATTCCATTTTTCTATATAAAATCTTTAAACTTCTGAGATACCTGTATTGTCCCATTATCAGTATGCAGCTTTTTATTCCCTTCCCAGTCTATCTTTCAACCAATGTCTTAAATTTCATGAATGTATCAAAGTTTCACTTTTGATATTAACAGATACACCCATATCCTCTATGATAATTCATCTATGAAGGTAATAAAATATTTGTTGCCACTTTTGTTTTTTATATCATTGTAACTTATCTAAGTGGATCAATTTTAATATGGACTTTGTCATACACTTCAACTTTTGTGGAAATGGCATTCTTGCATGTTTTCCTAATGCACACAATTTACAAAATTGGACTTCCTTTGGTTCTAGTTCAGATAGACCTTCAACCGTGTTTGGCAGCTTTTCCATACAGCTCGTATTTAGGTGTCCAAATCTTGCTTAACATAATTCGTTCGAGGACTAGTTGTGGATCATAGAGTGAACAAATTCTGACAACAAATTAACAATGAGTACTCCATTATTTTCTTTTGTATTGGCAACCACTTGATTATTCGTCTAGTCTATGATGTTGCATTGAACTTGATGATCGCTTTCTTTCTTAAATAATACTCGCTTTCATAACTTAACTAGTTCAGCCATAGATAATAGGTTATGTCTTTTGGCTTTTGGGGCATAGCAGACATTTTTTTTCTTCATCGGGACTCAATTGATCTTGATGTCTACTTCTTGAACTCCTTTATACCTGCACAAACCTCCAATAGTTGTAGTAGCACCTCCTATTACGATTGGATTCATGTTTTAAACTTCTCTTTGTTTCCAGTGATATGCCTGGTACAACCGAGGTCTCTCACCCAATCTATATGTATTATTCTCTTTATTGAATCATTAAAAGGAGATGACATGTTACCGACAATTGGCATGTAATAATTGATCATCTTATTGATCCAATTGGTCTTGGAATCAATCATTTGTTTTTTATTTCCTTTATTACCAAGCCTCTTCTGGATCATCTTCTAACGTACCTTTGATGCTTCTAGATTCCTTAAAATTAACTAGCAATTATTATACTTGTATCCTTTCTTTCCGCAAATAAAACATTCATCATCACCCTTTGACTTATCAACTATTTTATTATTCTCCTTACCATTCATAAAATGTTTCCTTTCATCTTGGGCACTCATGCTCTTTTCAGGAAGCTCCTCCTTCCTGCTTTAACTTGGTTTCCTAAAGCTGCAATTTTGCAATGAGAGTTCCTTATCAAATCTATGACTTCCAAGGCTTTTACAACTACTTTGTTGTTTCAGATAAGGCATCCAACACACTTTGCATGTTATCTTATTCATCTTCGTTTACTCTACCATTTTCCAACTCTGGTCTAATAGTGTTGACTTCTGTTGTTAAATCTACAATAAACTCACGAGGTTTCATTCTCAGGTTTCGAAGTTTATTTTGGTATTTCTTTCTAGCTACATTGACATATCCACACATCTTTTCCAGGGTCTTCTAGATTTCATGTGCTTTCTTCATTCCTTGCACCAATTTCTAAACCTCACTGAGAAGAGCAGCAAGCCGGTTGCTCTGTTACTCTTCTTCTGTCGAAACTTTCTTAGGTTATCTCACAGTTTCCCATAGGTCAATTTTCTTCCAACAGTAGCTCCATCATTTCTGCCTATAGTTAGCTCTAGTCAGCAATATATTCTCAGGAATCATCCCCTTTCCTGATCAATTCTTTTAATATTTTTCTGCATGGGTGAGCTTTGAAGTTCTTATTACTTGCTAATGTAAGTCTAGCACCATGTTTTGAGAACTTGGAAAAAAATATTATAGTGAAAATTTAAGGATTGGTTGTAAGGGGTCCTACATAAACTGCGAAACCTGGAGAGAAGTCCATGCTCTTGCCCATAGCTTACAAGGAAGAAAAGTATATTCAGACTTCAAATCAACTGACAACAATTCTACCAAGTCAATAAATAAACACCCACAGCACCAGAATCTCCCATGTTGTGCTGCATACCACCAAGGCGATATCCACATACAACAAACCTTCACTATATCTTAACACTTCTACCACTCCTCCAGACACTCTACTTATTCATCAATAATCTTACCAATCCAGTTAAGTTACTAAAACTGTATATTTTATCCAAAGGTTTACTCTAAATATAGCTATGCTTATCATTCCAGTTAAAATATAAAAAGGATTTATCTACGTAACCTGAGATCAACAATTCAAATGTTTTTTTTTTTTTTTTGAAAACGTAAACAAGCCCAGAAACTCTTAAACAGCAACGGCATGATTTTCTTTTTTCACAATGTGCAATATAAATGCATTACCTTTTATAATAAATGTTTCATGTTGTACAAACAATCAAAACGCCTGACTGCATTCAAATAGATGGCTTCTAAAATTGATTAATAGGACACTTTAATGCAACCAAACCTATACTTGGTTAGCAAGAGATGTTGTCTAGTTCTATTCTCCAACATGAAGGATCTAAAACTTGATGTCTAAGCTTCTTGTTGGTCAGATGCCATGTTTTGATCATCAGCTGTGTATTTCAAATTATGTTTTTCCTAGTCTGGGGGTGTGGGAGGACCACACCTCGGGAATCTGTACCCAAAGAAGCTGGGGAACAAGACATGTTTTCTGAGAGCGATGTGGAAGTGCATGTGAAGCACAACTAGAGCATTTCAATGAGACAGATAAAACTAATTCATGAGATCAGCATTACAACAACTTAGCAAGTCAATAGGATACATATAAGCACTGATTAAACTTTGCAGCAGCATTTCAAGTGTTTGTGCTTTGGGAGAACAGTGATGAGTTCAAGAAGAGTGAAGGAATTTTTGCATGGACACAAAAACTTACCATAATACACATAGTGAATTTTCTATGCTTGTATCTTCTTCAGACAGCAGATCTAAAAACTGTGCAATTGGAGCGTCTTGTGAACAGTGATAAAAGTACTAATGAACATTATTATTAAATGAATAATAATAATCTACAATTGAAATACATGAAGCACACCCTCCAAAAAAAATTTAAAAATACAAATAATAAAACCTTGAATACTTTAATTTGAAATATAATCGTTGCATAATTAAAATCTAGTAAAAGTTTGTGACTTTTAGTTAACATTAATAAATCACCTTAGGCTCACGGCCATTAAGCATCTTTCCAATCTGGCGAGCAATAAGTGTCTTCCCTGTACCAGGGGGACCATGAAGTAACATTCCTTTAACATGCTTCTGCCCAAGTCTGCAAAAGCAGTTTGCAAGCTCATGAACACCAACATTTACATCATTTAAAAAAAAGCATTTATTGATATTTCATTTCTAATATTAATATATGTTATAAAATAGAAGCTTGTCCCAGTTAACAAAATAAAATAAAATTTAAGGTGTCCCAACTTTCACAAGGATACACACACATGAATGTAACTCCTTCCATCCATTTCATTTCCTACCACTGAAGATGAATTTAGAAATGATTTAAAACTAGTATGTTTTCATATTGTAAGAAATAAATAATTTCCAAAAAAGTTATTTGGATCATTCTCTATCAAACTGTAGCCATTCAAATTGAATATTTACTTGCTAGCAATATGTGGAGGTAAAACCCTTGAAGCAAAAGCCCTTCGAAAAATATCTTTGAACTCCTCAGCAAGACCACCAATCCCCAGTTTTTGTAGATCAAATTCCTTTTGCTTAAAAATTTTACTTGTGACAGTTTCCCGCTGGTTTGTTATCTGTTTTAAATAATGTACAAGCAGAATAAACTCAGACAATTTTGTAGCAAACAATAACTGGATACAACCTAGATCTGTAAATTATTATTACATGTGGTTATAGTAATACTACTGCATGAAAACATTTGCCACCTTCCCAGTATGATTACCTTAATTCCAGAATTTGGTGAAGCTTCAAAAATAAAATAAGTTTCCTTCGAAAGCATCCCTCTCTCAAAGCTTTCTTTCTCCTCTTGGCCTTCCACCACAATCTGACTCACAGTAAAAATATAGTTTGTTCCACAATATTCAAAGGATGCTCTCTGTCCGAGACAAAATACCTGTATTTGCGAGCAAATGGAGTCAACCAATGATCAACTTTTCTCAAAACATAGCATGAACTGCCTTCTACCTCAAAGACTTGTAAGAGAACACGGATTCCATTTTGGAAAACAGTACTAGGAAGACAAGGCAAACTTGTGAAATACTTCATTTCAACAAATCCAAGTGCTTACAAATTGGGGTGGTACAAGAAGGATGATTATTTTATTTTTATATATTAACATTATCATCTTTTTAGCCAACAGGCCAACCACCTGTCACAGATCAGTAACACTACATAATATTCCATCCATAACACTTTGAGAAGAGCCTATTGATAATGCTAAATAATATTTCATCCATGACACTTAAGGGTACCAGTAAATCACAGTTGATCAATAATGCTAAGAGGAGGCCATTGGTAATGCTAGAGCTTTATATACCGCCACTCTTGCCAATTTTACTATGTGTGTCCCTGCCCAGATTCATCAGAAAAATAAACTATGCAGCTAGGTATCTTTGATAAATAATTTTATATACATGCATGCAGAGGATTTACTAAGTGCATACATCTTTCTTTACAAGAACAAGGAAAATTCTCTCAGCCAAATTATAGATATATATCATAAAAATATAACTAAGCTAGTTATTTTTCATTGGGTAATTATGTAACAAATCCTTGCTCATTTTGCTTGCTCAATGTCTGTCATCATCATGAATTCCTGGATGCACTCAAAATTTAAAATTAAACAATCTTTTGAACTGTTTGAAGAAGAAAACTTCTCTAAAGAAGAAAGTTTCAAAGGCTTAGCATTACCAAATAAAAAAAAACAAAAAATGCTGTGTATTATAACTGCAAGGAAACCTATACATGAATTTATGAATGAACATTCCAAAGAACAAAATTTACTTGAAGGTTAACTGAATTTGACATTCAGGGGGGATTGTTACGCTAGATCCCCAAAAAAATTTAAAAAAAAATATTACCAAACAGCAACAATACATCCAAATCAGTGCTACCCTGGTTCATGAACAAGATAAGCAGACAGATTTATCTATTTTACAAAAAAAAAAAGGTGCATTTACCTGTTCAATGAACCTTTTTTGAAGCTGCTGCCCAAGACGCACAGCATCAAGCTGCAGAAAAACGATATGTTACCACTTAAAATGTATTATAAAAACAAAAGGTTCAATAAACTAAATGTTTTACAATTTCATGTCTCACTTCTTCACTTTTACCCTTTGCCTTGACAAATTCCAACTCTAATGTTAACAGCACCAGCTTAAACTTCTTTTCAGGTGGAATGAACCTGCAAATATCCACGTATGAAGATGATATAACAAGTATATGATTGAACATCTATTTGCTACCATGTAACATGTTTCTATCATCAACTCTATAATAGTCAATTAAACACTAGAAGAGGCAAACAGAATAAAAATATTCACAACCTGCTAATATTAATTGTGTCCCCAGTAGAAACCTTTGCATGGCGCCGTTGAATAGCATTTAGGGCGATGAAACCATCTTTGATGCTAGGATGAGGAGTGGAATCTCGTTAAGTCTCAACAACATGTCTAATTTTCCCCAAGGAAATAGTTTGCCAAGTATCGGTACAGAATGAACATAAAACAATGTTGCCCATGACGGGAAATAAAGCAAAATCATAACTAAGCATCCTTTTGGATAAGACAAGAGCTTCTGCATTTGGCATTTTCAAGGAAAACGCAAAATTAAAACTGCTTTTAGCTCTACTCGAAACCCCATAGATCAACATGAAGAGACAAATGTTTCCATTGTATTTGCGCTGACTTATATATGTAAAGATGATCGCCATTTTAATTTATCAACTCTCGTTGTTCATTTGAAAATTATGTTGACCGATTTCAATACTTCAAAATTTTCGTTGATCGGAATCAATGATATGACATATTAAGTAGCATGCCCCATTTAATACTTTGATCTCTTAAGCTGAACAACTGCGAGTAACCGAAGATAAAAACTGGGGAATATTGAAAAAATATTTAAAAAGCTGCGTAGAAAGAAAAAAAATCTCCTGGATACAGACCTCCGCAAATCATCTAAAATGTACGCAAAGGATCTAATTACCGCCCTAAGATCGTCAAAATTCTAACGTCAGATCAATGTAGAATGAATCCAAAGAAATGCAAAGAAACGAAAAGAAAAGGATATTAGACGGTAAGAACCATGCAATTCCCTACAGAAACGAGGGCCTTGCCAAGAGCTGGAACCATGAACCTGTGCGAATCAGCCGACGAGCAGTATGCGCAATTGGTTAAGGCGAGTTCTGCTGCAGGAGTGTTGGTCACGATCATCGCCATCGCCACTGATGCTGTTAATCGCTAAAACCCAGAATTGCTGTTCCTGATCTTCAGAAGCAAAATTCTTATCTTCGTCTTCTATTCCGCAGCACATAAATTTTCCTCCTTATTTCAGCTTTAAATGGTCATGCCGACAATTTTCATCGCTGCGTACATAGATCGTTCTATAACACGTCTGCAGAACCGACTGGAGCGATGCTACTGAATATTACAGCAAGACCAAAACATTTCATGTATTCGTTACTTACCTGGAAAGCAAACCAGAGCAAAACATTTGATGTATAAGTTAGTTACCTGGAAAGCAAACCAGAGCCAGCACTTGGACATATGAATTATGTCTTTTATTCGGCTTTTTCGTCTTCCGGTCAAACTTTAAAATGGGATGGTTTTTTTTTTTTATGAAAATTTTGATTTTCTTGAGAGAATATTTGATTGCATTAAAAATTGAATAATAATATTTAAAAAATTATGAATACATCGAATTAATCCAGAGAGAGAGAGGGGTACCTTTTGGTTTTCATCTATACAATCAATCTTCAAAAGCCAAGGCCTTGTACTTGTTTAGAAGTACCATAATGGATTTTCACTTCTTACTAAAGGGTTTCTTATAAAGAAAAGGAGAAAACCCTCTTTAAAGACAAAAAGAAGACAATGTTAAGGAATAATGATCAAATAGTATTAAAAGTTGAAAGCTTTCCATTTTTGAGCCTCCAAAACAAAAAGAAATTAATACTGTAGAAAATAAATTATTTGTTCAACTTTCACCAAGAGCTTTTTTGTTTGAAGTTACAACTAAAAAGCAACATCTCTACAATCTACTATTTAACTATTAGAGGTTATAATTATGCTCTTGCTATTAGAAAATAGTTGCAAAATGAAGTTTCCAATTCGAGTAGAGAACAAGAAGTCAAAGATACTTCCAAATGAAAAGAAAGAAAGTAGACAAAACAAGTGGATCACCAATAATGATTGTATTAATACTTTGTTCAAAGTTGTTATAGATTTTGGATGTCCATTTTCAAGCATGTTGTGTAATAGGACACTCAAAAAAAAAAAAAAAAAAAAAAAAAAAAAACAAGTGTCCTCACCTCTATAAATAGGACATTGAAGAGAAATAATTCTCATATGGTTAAGGTGATTGTCGAAGACCTTGATGAATAAGACATTATAAAAAAATACAAATTTTTAGAAAAATATGAGCTCTCCAAATATGTTTCATTTTCCTTATACAAAAGTGCAATGATAATTGTATTACCCAAGCTTTATTGAATTTGTTATGAATAAAATCATTATTTATAATAATCTTATATGCAACTTTGGAGTTAAAAGGAAAAGCAAATCTACCATAGGTCTAAAAAATATCTGAAAAAACTAGTATCAACTTTAAATAAATTTTCAATATCATACATTAACTTTCCAAAATCTTTTTTGCTCTTTTTATTTAAACCATAAAGGTTAGAAGCCTTCTTCTATGTAATCCATCTAATATGCATATGTAGACAAGAAACTGCAATGTACCAAACTTGCTCCAAGTGGTACATAACCTACATAAATTAGTAGCCCAAGCTCCTTCATTAAAAGAAGGCCACCATGGGCTACCTAAGAATATCTTCTCCAATTATAATATGATTGTAATTTTAATACTTATTAAGCTTACATTGTATCTTCCAGTTTTTTTAAAAAACTGTAAAACCAAGGGTTGAAATGGCCTGTGAAAAAAAAGACATTGAAGAAAGTTATTAAAAGATCAACTATTATCATTTTTAGGTTTTCATTGCATAACTTTGTTTCTTAAAAGGAGCATCCAAATATCATCTCCGTTAATGCACTTTGCAATCCATTTTTATTGCAAGAGAAATACCCCGATTATAATAATTAATGAGGCAAAGTAATCCATCTTTCTTATTGATAGTGCAAATATTCCAAGTAACTCTAAAAAGTCTCTTTTTTTTTATGTTGCTTGGCAAACCAAAAAAACAGATGGATAATACAATCAATTTTGTCATAAGAAGTTTTAGAAAGAGCCCAATAACTAGAATACTAAACATGAATTAATTGAAGCATTTGCTTAATAACTAAAACTTTGACAACAAGGACAAGCTTTTTTTCTTTTCATTTATCAAACTTCTTTTCAATTTTATTAATCACATAATTCTACAAAATAGTAAGATGAGTGATGAGACACCATTGTAAGGCCCAGATGTCGAATATGCGATGTCAGGGCTAATAAGCGATGTCAAATGCCCGACGTCACCTCATCTAAATCTTGCTTATAAATATGGTGCTAGGGTGCTCGAATGAGGGAAGTAGTAAGTAGTTGATAGTCAATTTTCAAGTTAGTTTTCAGTTTCTTTTCTTTAAAGTCTATTATTTCGCAGTGTGATGTTTGTAATCGTACAACACCTTTGTTCAAGTGTGACATACTTGGACATGTTATATGATTGGCAATAAAGATCGAGATTACTCCCATCATTTCAGCATCCACTTAGATTATTATTGCTTTTAATTGTTAATTATTTACTGCTTTCTTTAGTTCAATGTTTCCCTTTATTGCTATTTACTATTCCTGTTATTAAGTGGAATGCGTACGCCTTAATCATGAGCGTTTAAGTGGAAGTACTTGGTAACCCAAAAGTGTATTGTTTGGTACACCCAGTGACATATGCTTAGCCATCCTAGAAGTAGTCTCACGAATTCCAAAACGTATACAGATGATTAAGGGCAAATACTCATCGCACATAGGCTAGTTAGATTTTACTTTCCATTGTCCATTAGTTTAATTACTTTACCTTTTTATTGTCATCAGGAATAATGTAAAATTAGGAACAACATCATATGTCTCACTTTGGACTAAACCATACATGACAAGCTACCACTAGTCTAAGTGAAAAGACAGCGAACTACGGTCAAAGCATAACGATGTAGATACCACAACTAGTCCTAGCCATAGAATTTGATCGAATCATGCATGAATGCTTGTGATTCATATGGTTGAGCGTAGGGATACCTTGCCACTCATCAATGAGGCTTAAAAGAAAAAGATATTCCTAAAATTTTGAAAATAAAAACTTTTTTCAAGATTTTCCAAGGCTTGAGAGTAACCCACTCATTAATATAATCAATATAGTAAATAGTAGATTTTTGTCAATTGATACAAAAGCTAGAAAAGATATAGTAATCTTCTACTTTAGCTAATAAAATATTAATATGTTATAGAAAATTATTAATGATAAAAAAAAAGAACCATCTGCAAAGTGCATGTAAAGTAATTGCATACCATGATGATTAATTGAAATTTCCTTAATGCCTATAATACCCCACATGTTCTAGAAAGTATCTAAGACTTCAAACCTAAGTTGGTTAGGGTACAGTAGTTATAACTTTTACTTTATTTCTATTTAGTTCAATGTCCTCCCTAAAGATGACATGACCTAGAACTACCCCTTTTATAACCATGAGATGCCTCTTTTTCCAACTTAACTTTAGATTTTGTTGAATGCATATTTCTAACACTAATTCTAACCTATCCAAGGTTTGATCAAAGGAATTTCCAAATAATGAAAATTCATCCATAAAAATCTCAACGAATTCTTCTAGCATATCAACAAATATTGAGGTCATGACTCTTTAAAAGGTGGCTAGAGCATTACATAATCCGAATGGCATTCTTCTAAATGCAAAGATACCAAAAGGACATGGGAATGTAGTTTTATGTTGATTTTTAGTGCCTATGGCTATTTGGTTATAACCCCCGAATCCATCTAAGAAACAATAATATTGATGTCCTTGTAAATGTTCAAGAATTTGATTAATGTATGATAATGGAAAGTGATATTCTCTTGTGTAATTATTTATCTTTTTATAATCCACACATACTCACCATTTGTCATTTTTCTTAGGTACCATAGTTATGGGACTAAACCATTCACTATCTAAGATGGGATAAATTATCCCTTCTCTTCACAGTTTAGTGATTTCTTCTTTCACAATTTTTTTCAATGTAGGGTTAAGTCTTGTAGGAGGTATTCATATTGGTTTGACTCCATCCTCTAAGTAGATATGATGTTAACATATGTTTGGCAGTATTCCTACCTTTAAATCTTCATATGTCCAAGCAAATGCATCCATTTTTCTTATTAATGCATCTAGCAGCTTACCCTTTTGTTCTATTGTTAATTCAGAATTTATGATTAAGGGTTTATCCTTAGCTAAAAAGATATATTTAATGGTGGCCGATAGTTTCTTAAGTTGGATTGCAGTTTGTTATAATGGTTTTTCTAATGTTAATGTGTTAGATCCAAAATCCAATGACTAATTGATTTGTTCATGAAGTTTCTAATCTTCTTCATTAATATATACTTTCTATTGACTGTTGAGAACCACTACTTCTTCATCCTTAGCTAACATCACTAGGGCCATTTTGTAAATGACATCTTTCTAAAACATTCTTATTAAGGTTAAAAATGTTTAGATTAAATATCATATTAGTGAAGGATAGTTGCAATAATCTTGAGCGAAAATGAATTACGACATTAGCAGTGACTAACCAAGGTCTTCCTAAGATAACAACAAAATAATTTGAATCATGAACCTCTAGTATGACAAAATCAATAGGATATAATCCATCCTCAACCTTAATTATGATGTCCTCCACTATTTTTAAGGATATAGTCATGTTAATATTCTTAATGTCTAAAATACCTACTTATTGAGCTAACTTAGATGGCATGATGTTTATACGTACCCCTAAGTCTAGTAGTACATTATGAAGGTATCTATCCTTGATGGTAATGGGGATGGTTGGAGTTCCAAGGTCCTTGTATTTTGATGGTAGCCTATTTTAAATAAGATTTGTTGTACAATCTACTAAGTATACTTGTCATGGGATCTTTATCTTTCTCTTTTTGGTGCATAAAGTTTTAAGATACTTAGCATAAAGAGAAGTTTCTTGGATTTCTTGATACAAGGGAATGTTAAGGTGTATATCCTTAAAAATTCTTTCTAGATGGTCTCCTTATGTAGTTTCTCAACCAACCTATTAGGGTATGATGCTAGTATATCCTGTGCCTTCTTTAATGGAAGTTTGGGAGGTATTGATGATGATGATGTTGAAGAGAAGGATGATGATGATGATGTTAAAGGTTGTTCAGTTTATCTGCTTGATCATAATCACCATCTTTGTTATGTCCATCATCTTCCTCCTATGTCTTTAGGTAACTAATGATTTGTGATGGTTCGACGAATGTTACTTTCTTTTTATGATGCAAGGGTTTCTTTGTTGTTTTACCACTTTGTGTAGTTACTTTGTTTACTTCTTTATTCTTCCTTCGTGAAATTAGATTAGGCTTAGGCTGAGATGGTAGTTCTCTTCTTTCTAAATCCTAAAATCTATGCCAAATCTCCTCTCGTAATTAATGCAGTGCTCCTTCTATGTTGTTCATCCTTCTTTCTACTTGATCATAAAGAGAGGGTTTTCTAGTTTGAAGATATTTTCAAATTAATTAGATCCAAAGTTGCCAGAAGTAAAATTTTCTTGGTCATAGGTTACCTTTCCTTGGCTTGAGTTTTGAGCTTGTTGAAACATTTTAACAAATTCTTGAATATGTTCATCACAAAAAGCTAGTGCAAGGCAGTTATCTAAAGTGTGTTGTTGGCTATTACATAAATCACAATAAAGTTGGTCTTATGCCAATTTGGTGTTGCTCATCAAGAATTTTATTAATTCATATACCTTCTTATTTAATGCCTTAGTTTCTTGAGATGCTCCATGCGTTAGATATGGCTCAGGCCATCATTTACTTTGATCAACTAAGGAATCTAAGATCTATAATCCTGCTTCAGGTGTGATTTTCAAAATGTCTCCTCCATAAGAAAAATCTACATTTTGTTTGTAATAATGTAATAATCCTTCTCCAAAATTTTGGATGAGTTGATGGGGTAGAAATCCATAGTTTAGGTTCTTTAAACACAAAGCTTTGAATCTATCAAAGGCTTGCTCATAATCTTCATTCTCACTTTGTGAGAAACTCATCAATTACTTTCTTAAGGAATATAGCTTATCCTCAAACAAGAACTATTGTAAAAAGGCATTTTTAAATTCCTCCCATGAAGTTATAGGAATTATAAGTGTTTTTAACTAAAAGTCTACCTTATCTTTAAGAGTTGATTTGAATGCAACCATCTTTGTACATTCCTCACTATGTGGTGCCATCATAGCAATTGTTGTTTCAAAATTCCTCAAGCAAGTAATTGGGTCCTCATCATTCATTCCTCTAAAGATGGGTAATAGGTGAATATTTTTCACTTCCACATCTCTACTAGAGGGATAAACTAAAGGTCCTTGTGGCATATAGGTAGCTCTCTGATTTAGTAACTCACCTATAGTTACACTTGATCTTGGAGAAAATTGATTTCCTTGGTAATGAAGAAAGAATGATATTTGGTTGGATGTGAAGGATTATGTGCTAGATGTTGAGGATCCAAATGTTAAAGTGTACGTGAGAATTCCTATACCTAGACCACTTGCCCATGTTTGAATTGGATAACTAAATCCAACCCCCATTGTAGAAGTTGAACATGACATTGATGAGAAATATCCCAAATTATTAACATTTGTGCCACTCAAATTGGTAAATGAAACTTGTTGCCCTATAGAATTAGCATTAATATTTGATGAAAAACCCTAAGACACTTGGCTTTGCTCATCATTTTATCCTACATGAGGTGTCTCAAAGTGGATTCGATTAGCTCAAAAGAGGACTACTAGATGGTACTAAATTATACCACTCTAATTTTGTGGATTCTTCTTCTTTTTGTGGTGTGTTGATTGAAAAATTGGTTTTAAATTTTCCTTTACTATTTGGAGTTTCTTGTTGTTTCTTAACTTTCTATTTGTCTAAAGTAGGGGACTCTAGAGGGATTTTTTCCTTATAATTTTTTAAATCTTCATCTCAAAGAGATGGAGTTGTTTGCAATATCCCTCTTGTATCTATTAGTAACTATCCTTCTTGGTTGGATTCTCATAGGTCTTGGTGTTACTTTATCTTATTTATATTTAGTTCCAGTCATTTATTATTTAATTAACTTAAAAAGGATGAAAAAGATTAAAGTAAACAATAAACCTAGAGTCCACATTCCATATTTATCCAAATACAAATCAAAAGGCAACTAGAGATTTTAAAACCATGTAAATAAATATTTTAAATGTAATAAAATAATTAAGATATTAAACCTTACATTTTGATAAATTTCAAAGAACATAATTTTTCTTTCTCTTTTTCTTTAATTATGAAATCTGGTCCAAGGGTTTGAGTACTTACCTAGATCTTTTGGACTCTGCTTGATGAAGTCCCGTCTATGATGAACTTGGAAATATAAATTTCTTTATGTGTTTCCTTATCTCACATGAGAGGGATATGATCAAACTTGTATCTCCATCTAAAATTATAAATCTTACATTTGGAAGAAAACTTTTTGCTAATAGATATTTAGATTTAACTTCTAGAATTGCAATTTTCAAATCAACCTTTCTAAATCCAAATTTCTAGATCTAAACTTAAAGATCAAAATTTTTAGATCTAAGCTTAAAGAACAAAATTTTTAAATTTGATTTTTGTAGATCTAAAATTTGAAATCTAAGATTTCCAATAAATCTAATTTCTTAGATTTAAATTTTTGGATCTAATTTATCAAATCTAATTTTTCAAATTTAAAATTTCAAGATTTGAATATGAAATTTTTAGATCTAATTTCTCAAGTCTAAACTTTTCAGATCTGATTTTTTAAAGAAAAATCCAAAAATTACAAGAATAAATCAAACTAAAAAAACTAAAGAAGAAGAAACAAAAATCGACTCTACTAATCTTCAAGAAAAATCCAATCAAACTATTTTAGCAAATAAAAACTAAGAAAAAGAAAATGAAAATGATGATAGAACTTAAACCATTATTTTTTTAAGTAGTTGAATACCACTTACCTCCTTGGCAATGATGCTAAAATGATGAGCTCTTCTATAGTTGGATCGGTTATGTCGCTAGTTCATCATCTCATCTATGACTTACCCGAATGTTGTACGCCTAGAGGTAAGCCTAGGTGATTCAAATGCCTAGGAGCAATGGCAAACTCACGAGTTTATTATTGGTTCCCTTGTTGTCACAACTTCTCCCTTGATTGATATGTGTCACCTATTGATTGCTAATACATCCATGAAACATGATTGCTTTCTAACATAAAGCAAAAATACACAAGGACTCCAACTTCTCTTTCATTAAAATGAAATGATATTTGTACAAACTTTACAACCTTGACTCATACAAAGATAATAAGAAAAGGTTTGTACATGGATGAGATCCCTTACCTCACTCTAGTGTTGAGAAAACATTCCCAACTCCACTCATACAAATGAAATAAGAACAATAATACAAGAATAGAAAGAGAAGTGGGAAAAATCAAAAATTGCCTTCAGGAAAACATTGATATTAGACTATCCTCAATGTTAGGAAGAACAAAGTCCAACATCTCAATTTATATGAAATATCAATGCATTTAATAAAGAGAAAAGGGCCATCAATGGACCTAAAAACTCTTCATCTATTGGGTAGGTGATTTCAAAGTCCTCACCTACTGGGTAGGTGGCTTCCAAGATGTCTTTGTTGAATTTATCCTTCAAACTTCACGTGTTGATGGTAGGTGCAAACCATTTCTTCTTGTATGATAGATTTGACAAGTGTTCTTCATGGCCAACTTTGACCAACCATAACTTTCATGTTCAGAATTTATTTTACGTAAACCAGGGATCAAGATTAATTAATTTGAATGTTTCAAACATGATGGTGTAGTTAAATTTTTCATTTGAGATCATTTAATCCCAATTTTTGATCCTATAAAATAAGATATACAAAAATATTATTAATGAGATAGAACATAATATAGATGATAACAATTGACTAAAATATACTTACTAGTGATTTAATATAAAGTAAAATAAACATTATTTATAAAGAAATATTGCTACTTTAGGTGCTCATCAACCTTTAAGATAATCAGAGTAGTAAATATTACATTAGCAAATAAAATGTTAGTCATAATAACTTGGGATGATGGAAAGCATTCCCATACATTTATCTCTCTCATCATCAATGTGTGAAATGCAATGCATAGGTTTCTATTTTCCTTTCTTAAGCTACTAGAATAGCAATATGTACCTCTTAGTTTTTTTCTTAGTTTCGAATTGGGTTTCTAGAAGAAAAGTTGTGTTTCAGATTTTCTTTTTATCTCCTTGGTTTTAGCTCATTTTGTTATATTTCAACATCTCAAATACATGCATGATCCATAGTTGTTAATAGTAGCTTATTTCAAATCCATTCCACTCGATTTGCATTCTAGAGACTTTTCAAAGCTACATCACGATCAACATTATGACTTGCTAACATTCGTCATGACCTCTAGTAGAAGTCTCAAAAAATTGATGTGCATCATGGGTTGGCCATTTAGTTTGTGATATAAATTACAATGGAACAAGTGCAACTCACAACATGTTCAAATTAGAAAACAAATTATATAATTACCCACCAGACTTAGACCCAAATGAAACTTGATACAACAATAGATTAGAGCATCCAAAATACAATGATAAAAGTGATTTCATCAAAATACATATCTAAACAAGTAATTACACAATTTACATCCAAAATATCTTACATGCATGTATAACCTTAGGAAATCAAATTCCAAAAATAAAGTGTCTATAATAAATTTTCCCACTTCAATACTTGAAGTACTCTGATGAGCGACGAGGTACCCCTATGCCCAACCATACAAATCACAAGCGTTCATGCACGATTTGGTCAAATTCCATGGATGGGACTAATTGTGGCATCTAGATTGCTATGCCTTGATTGCAGTTCGCTATCTTCCCACTTGGACTAGTGGTAGCTTTGTTACATATGGTTTAGTCCAGAGTGAGGCATATGAATTTTTTTATTATTTTATATTTTATTGTTCTACGATTAATAATAGGTTGAAAATCAATTTATAATCAATTCAACTAATCAAATTACTAATTAATAATCAACTATCCTAACATAAATATCCAATCCCACTTCCCGTACAGATCCTGAACACATATAACGTTGCTGGGTTACCAAATGTTAAGCATTGCTGGGATTACCANCATCCTGAACACATATAACGTTGCTGGGTTACCAAATGTTAAGCATTGCTGGGATTACCAAGAGTCATATGCATGCTCAAAGCGATCGTACTTATGTGCTTAATTAATTAACATGGATTAAAATGTAGATATTAACTAAGTACATTGCATGGAAAGTAAATCTAATCTAAGTTAAAGTGCTGCAATGAATAAGAATCAATCTTGATCTTAAAGTCATTCATGGAATATGTCCATGTACATTACCACTCAAATAAGACTTCATACAACTAACTCAGATCCACTTTGTGGGCACTCATTGACTATTCTCTAAGATTATGGAATAAAACTACAAGATTTTGGCTACTCTATTAACAAAACTATGAAAAACTAATGCAAAACTATTATCCAAACCATGCACCCAAGTGCTATTTTTATAGGTTGGCCCATAACCCTCGATATCAAGTATTTGATATTGGAGCCAGGCAAATCATGACTCATCATACCCCCACAACTAAATGAAAACTCATCCTTAAGTTAAACAAAATGGGCAACAAGTTCCTTACAAAATATTGGGAATGTATGAGATTATTAACTAATATGCAAACTATTGATTGACTCTAATGTCGCATTACAAAATTTTATTCAAGTGGATGCATACCAAATGACAGAGTGACATAAAGACTAGATAGACATTAAAGATTACATAATTTGCAAAGGTCTTCAGGAATCCGTTGAAGATGATTCTTCGTGTTGCCACTAGCGGTGGTAGACTTTTAACCTTGATTGTAATGTCGATGCTTCTCTAGTTATGCAGAACATTCTTGAAAGATGGACTAAAATTTCTTCTCATCACCCCATGGATCTAGCAAACATATGAATTTTAAGCTATTATCTTGTATGTGCTATGATTTGCCCATGGTCATATCCTCTGTTGTCCCTCTCTTAGCTTTGTTTTTGTGCCTAGCAAAAGACCTTCTTCCTTAGGTGTTTCTTTTAGCATCACCTACAGTCACCAAAGGATCAATATTAGTTGTGGTAAATTTTCCTTAATAATTAACCCTTTTTGAATCCCTTAGTTTTCTTTTAAGCACAAGGTGGTTACAGCATACTATGCCCAAGGCTATGAGGTAACTATAATCATCAAGTTGTTCACATTATTTTTATCAATTACTATTAGTTACCATGATGTTTGAAAATAGGATGATAGAAAAATTTCAAAAATTTTAAAGAAAGTATCCCTAGCCCCCATGACTAATAAGCGTAACTCTGGAAGCACATAAGTTTTTGAACAATTAAAACCAAAGTCTAATTCAGAAGATGGTCAAGAAATATTGATGAGTGGCGAGGTACCCCTACACTCCACCATACGAATACAAGCATGCACGCGCGATCCGGTCAAACTCCGCAGACTAAATGCCTTAACGCCACAAGAAACACTTGGGGTTAATCGTTCGTTGTCTTCCCAGGCTTGCTTGTAAGTGTCACGGTGTATGGTTAAGCAAGTCTGAGGTATGTGATTTTTTTGGTATTTT
>MNCI01013121.1:122033-145673 GCA_015680685.1 Gnetum montanum
ACTTAACCATACACAGTGACAACAACAAGTAAGTCTGGGAAGACAACGAATGATTAACCCCAAGTGTTCCATGGGGCGTTTAGGCATTTAGTCTGCGGAGTTCAACCGGATCGTGCGTGCTACGCTTGTTTCGTATGGTTGAGTGTAGGGGTACCTCACCACTCATCACCTTCCTTCCTTCCTTCTTCTCTTTTCTTCTCTTTTTGGAGTAACGTTTGTTCTTTGCAGTTGTTGTGGATTCATGATGGTAGGCAAGAAGGGGCACATCAATGCAAGGTCATTGTTAATGGTATCGACTTGGTCTAAAAGTTGGATGCATAGGTATGATGATCATCTTGATCACAATTAACATAGGAACCTATTGTGGACATGGTTAGGTACCTCACATCCTAATCTTTGCAATCCCTTCTCATCCCATTATTCACCTCATTGCTATATGTAATTATGAGCCTAATGGTTTTGTATAATATAGTGCAAGATCCTAACCAAGGTAGTTGTGTGTTGTTTGGAATATAGGCATGATTGACATTTAACTTCTAAGGTGCCCATAAACATCTATAGAAGTGATTTTTCAAGGGCATTATGGTAGAAGCCTGCTTTGGAAAGGACCCACTTGCATAACTTTTGTTGATCCTGGCTCTAAACCAAACCTCACATCTTCAAGAACATCATTAACAACTTCTTTGAATTTATGCATAATTTTAAGATCAACTTCTCATCAATTCTGGGTTATCTTTAATGCTTTTATATTGAAATTTCCTCTAAATTCAAAATTTCTTGCCCATCTTTTGAACCAGACCTTTGGTTTTAATTATTTGAAAACTTGTCCACTTCTAGAGTTAAGGTCATTCATCATGGGGGCTAAGGATGTAATTTTTGAAATTTTTCTAACATCTTATTTTTGAACATTATGGTAACTAATAGTAATAATAATAAAAATAATGTGAACAACTTGATGATTTTAGTTACCTCATAACCTTGGGAATAGTACTTTGTCATCATCTTGTGCCTAAATGTTAACATTTTTTCACATTTTAATCTAAGGGGTCTGAAAAGGATTAATTATTAAGAAAAATTTACCAAAACTAATGTTGATCCTTTGGTTATTACAGATGATGCTAAATGGAGAGCCTAAGGTTGAAGGTCTTTTGCAAGGCAAGGAAAAGAGGTTAGGAGAAGGATAAAAGAGGGTATGCCCATGGACAAGTAGTAGCACATACAAGGATTAAAGCACAAACATCATATGTTTGCTGGATCCATGGGACAATGAGAAGAAATTTTAGTTCATCCTTCAAGAATGTTTTACATGAAAAGAGAAGCATCAACATAATAATCAAGGTTGAAAAGGATGTCACTTCTAGGAAAAATAAGAAGATTAATCTTCAATAGATTTTTTGAAGACCTCTACAATTTTGTAAACTCTAATGTATGTCTAGTCTTGTTGTCATTTTGTAATACATCTACTAGAATAAAATTTTGTAATGTAGTACTCTGATTTTTTAATGGTAGCCAATCTAGTCTTGGTCACCCCACAATTTTTGTAATGAAACTTCATCCATTTATATATAACTCGAGGATGAGTTTTTAGTTAGTCCTGGAGATATGATGAGACCTGCTATGTTAGGTAGCTGAGTCATTGGGATATCATGAAGCATCATTCTGTGAAGTGTATGAATTATCTAAGACATTGTAGTTGCTACATTGCATATGTGTTGTAGCATCCTTTTCAATGCATTTCAGTTGGTTGCTACATCATAGTTGCAATATTGTATCTGCTATAACTTAGCTACATCGACAATGCAGCCTCATTGATGCATCCATGTCAATGCAACTAAATGCATTAACACATCCACATCGACATAATGCTTGTATTTGCCTATAAATATGTGAGCACCTACCACACATTGGGCACCATTTATTTAGTAGTGTAGCTAAACTCTTGTACTTTCATTTCATAATCTTAGCATATAGTCAATGAGTGCCCGCAGTGTGGATTTGAATAAGTTGTACAATGTCTTATTAGTGTGGCATTGTACCTGAATACATTTCATGAATGACAATAAGACCAAGATTGATTCCTATTTATTGCAACACTTTGACTTAGAATAGAGTTACTTTCAATGTAATTTTTTTTCTATGTACTTAGTTAACATTTACATTTCTATGTATGTTAATCAAACAATAGAATGAGCATGACCAGTTTTGAGCATAAACATGTATTCACTTAGTAATCCCAGCATCGTTATTGCTTGGTTCACCTAGTAGAATAACACTTGGTAATTCCAGCTGATGAGTAGCAGGTACCCGCTACACCCAACCATACAAATCACAAGCATTCACGGACAATCTGGTCGAATTCCATGGATGGAACTAGTTGTGGCATCTAAATTGTTAAGCATTGATCGTAGGTTGCTGTCTTTCCACTTGGACTAGTGGTAGCCTTGTCATGTATGATTTAGTCCAAAGTGAGGCATATGATAATTAATGTTGATAGGATCTGATTCCTCCTAATGATAAACATAATTGAGAATGAAATTGAAATGTACGTAATGATAGTAATGTAAATCTACTCTAGAGTGATGAGCATCTATTCTTGGCTTACTGTACATGTCTTGGGCTCATGTAACCATTACTGAGTTACCAAGTGTTATGCTGCTAAGTGAACCAAGCATTAACACTACTAGGATTACCAAATGATTACACTTAAATGCTCAAAACCAATTGTACTCATTCTGCTTTACTAATGAATAAAAAGTAAAGTACTTAGAAATGTAAATGCTTAAACTAAGAAAATAGTAAAAACTATGTAGTAAGATAATAAAACTAAGTGGATGCTATAGTGATGAAAAGTAATCTTGATCTTCATTTCTGAACATGAATTGTGCCTAAGTACACTTCACTCGAATAAAGATTTCGTACAACTGCTCAACACCACACTGGAGGCATTCACTTTATTACTCAAACTATAAAACAAAATTGCAAAAATATACATAAGGATGGAATGAAACTTATGTGGATCCATGTGTCCAAGTGTTGTATTTATAGGCTACACACATCTTTTGATATGAAATCTATGATGTCGTAGCATGTGCTATGATATCAGATATATGATGTCATAGATACAATATCATAGGTGAATAAAAATTGACTTTATCAAATAGATGTAACATTACGTCTATGACATTGTAGATGCAATGTAGCATTTATGACATAGCAGCAAATTGAGATGCACCAATAGGGATGCTACAACATAGATGCAATGTAGCATCTATGATATCTTAGCTAATTGATGATTCATCATCAATAATAGAAATGTAAGTTCAGGACGTGTACAACAAGCTAAGAATACTCATCATCCTTAGGATAGTTTAAGATTTATCTTCTTCTTATTAATTTTTTAAATAACTAATTTCTACATGATTATCCTGTTAGTTTAAGGGTTGCACAATATCAATAATAATATGCCTCACTTTGGACTAAACCATACATGACAAAGCTAATACTAGTCCAAGTCGAAAGATAGCGACCTACAATTAATGCTTAACAATCTAGATAACACACTATTTCCATTCATAGAATTTGACCGAATTGCATGTGAATGCTTGTGATTCGTATAGTTGGGCATAGGGGGTAATCGCTGCTCATCAAGTGGCTTGACTAGAACAAAATTTTTAAATTTGAGGAAGGCTAACAATGTAGATTTACAACATTATTTGCAAGTCTTCCATGAAGCTTGTGTCTTGTAAAATATCAAGAATGATTAGCAAAAGTTCAAACTATTCCCTAGAACACTCATTAAAGAAGCTAAAAGCTAGCACTGATTTTTATAGCCAATATCTATTAAGAGATAAAGTATGATGATGGAGTTTTTCAATGATGAATATCAAACATACTCTAGAGTGTTTAATTTGAAAAAAGCAATTCAAAGGTGAAAGTAGGATAATCATGAATCCCTTGATGCAACCTTGAAAAAATATTACTCATTGTTTTGTAGGTGTCCAATCCATATATTTTCTCAAAGGAAGTAGTTAAGACATATGATAGATGAACTTAAAATAAAACAAGATAGACTCTTGGTATCTATGCCTAAGGGATACTTTTAAAAATAAAGGCATAATGAATTCAAAGGTTGATTGATCAAGTTGTAAAAGAGGAAGAATAGTTGAAGAAGAGAGAAAGCATAAAAGATTATAACAAAGATCCCTTTATTTAAAAAAGGGATATTCATACTTGTGATATGAGGAAGAAGACTATATGAAGGAGGTGATTTAGTGAAAGACTTTGCCAAACTAAAGATTAGTCATAGATATTATGACAAAGGTTGAAAAAATGTAAGACTTAGTAGGTGAAAAAGTCACAACTATAGTTAATATAGTGAAGGAGAAAATGGAGTAGATCCTTGCATGAGATAAAGATAACAAAAAAGAAGAAAGAAGCATGCATGGACATGTACAAGAAAAAAGGCAAAGATGTGATAATGGAAGAGGTTACTAATTTAAATTCAACTAATAATGATGCATGTAACTTATACTACTAAAAATACCTCAAGGAGTGTTATCCTATGATGTCACATCTATAGGGGTTAAGAGAATATTCATTGAACCCAAAATTCATTGAAAAGAAGACGTTCAAGAAATTACCTTTTCTATAACACAACCATAGAAAATTGCATAATTAACAATACTACCCAAGTGGAGCTCCACTTCAACCTCAAGGATAATATTATTAGTATTGAAAAAATCCATAATCGTGGGGGCTGCCACGACCAAAGTAGCAATACTAGTATAGGCAACTAGATTCTCATGGCTATTATGTCTAGAAGCTATTTCTTCAAGTGGTGTAGCTACTCAAACTCACTCCTCCCACTACTACTATCCATCTGAGTACCATAGAGTATTATAGGTCTTTTACTCCAAGAGCTAAATCACACTTCTAGCCTTTGCATCCACGTCCCATGCACCCTCAATCATCACACACTCCTCTTCCTCGAATGTTACATTTACAAATGAAAGATGAGATACCTTCTTAGCCACATTAGAAAAGTACTACTATAGCCATAAATATGCAAGTAGATGACAATTCAAGTGGGTTTGAGCATAAGTTCTGGAAGCATCCTTTCTTTAGACATGTTAATCCACCTAAACTCATGTAAGCATTAGTGGCTATGGATCCTACACCAACACTAATAATCTCCAATATCTCACATGAGCCACCTTTAAATCAAAGTTCAAATACATAAACTCTTATGCTAACCATATTCTTATTTATGTGATTAAAGTTGGTAGCCTTCCAAAAAAAGTAATAGATCCTAGAAGCCCCTTCATTTACTTATGGATTATAGGAAATGAACTATGTAGGTCTTTGTTAGAGTAAGGTTCTAGAGTAAATTTGATATCTCAAGAGATGTATAAAGCATTAAATATTCTAGCACTTAAAAAGTGTAACATTAGAATCAATTCATCATTATTCCATTAGAGCAAGTGGAGGACATTGTGATCACTATTAGTGAGTGATCCTACCTAGAAAATTTATTGTTGATCCATGTATGTAGAGCTTGAATAAGCACCATTGATGCCAAGATTGGAATAAAAGATATGTCCTTGAAAAGTGCATTACTAGTTCAGTTGATTGACCAAATCTATAGTCAATCTATCTATTTATAGATAGACCAAGATAAATTAATGGCAAGTTAAAGCATAGAAAATACATTCCTTGTGAGGTCACTCTACCAAAGCTAAGATCACCCAACTATAGGTTAACTAACCTTGCTAAAGGTTGACTGAGTTGAGATGAACAACTAATGATAGTAATCTAGTTCCAAATCTTTTAAATCAAGTAGGAAAACCAAGCCAAGAATTCACGTTTTGTAGGTTGAAGTGAGAGATTAACAACCAAACATTAGCTAACCGAACAAGACCATAGGGTAACATACCTCATCTAAGGTTAACCTATTAGGGGAAAAATGAAAAACATATAAGGATGAAAAATCAAAAGTCCCTTGAATATCGTGAAACAAGAAATATGGTAAGAAGTAAATATTACCATTTTTCTCTAAGGATGGAGTGTTTTTTTTTATATATAAATATCTTGATCTTCTTGACCATTGATGTTAAGGTGGAAATGGATAGTTGGTTGAAGATTTGTATATTAGCAGTAGCAAAGTAGATAAAGAAGAAGGTGAAGAGATTCAAAGAAGATTTGAGTATGTAAGAAAGCTTGGAAAAGAAAAAGCCATTATTGTATTCGTGAGCTTAAAATCTTTGTAACTCTTGCATGATTTATCCTTGAATTAGATGTGATTTGATCTTTTAAGAGATCTTAGTAGCATCATTTTGATTTTATTTATTTTGAGAAATCTTGTTTGAGTCTTAAAATCTTGGTTGTAGAAAGGGAGGATTTTTTTTCACTCTTGTAAAACCATCAATGTCCGTAAACATCTATAGAAGATCTACATGGTTGATGTTGATCACCTCAAAATTACCATCACATGCTATAGTTTTAAAGTAGAATCACAAACAATTTGAAGAGATCTTTGAAAACTTGAATTGTTTATCATGATGGAACAAAACTTACTCCATGATATGTTCAAAATGCTAGAGAAATAACATATTATGAGTTAATAGTCAAGGGATCCAAATCTGCAAAAGCCATGAAGCTAAAAGTCATTCTTAAAGAAAATCCTTATGTAGTTTCTTAGCATGCTTGTACATGTAATTATAAACCACAACCGTGAAGCATAATGTGACATCTGATTTAATGTTCTTATTGCTTAACTTTATCTAGAGTAACTTTGATAACTTGGACATGATAAAATAGTGTGTTTTTACTTGATTATACAGCAAACTAGTGGATGAAGGGCTCTACCCATGCATGTTCTTAACGGGTGAGGACTTGTTGATTACCACCATAGATTCTTTTTCCTTTGGTATTATCCAAATCCTAGATAGATGCAAATTGATGCAATTAATTGTTGCATCTCTTGAAAAAGACTGAAAATAACAAAAATAATTACAAAAAATAGGAAATATAAAAAATAAAAAAACTAACTAGTACAACAATTTAGAAGCAAAGATATCTATGGTAGAAGTTGTATTAGAAAAACCCTCAATGCATGGGAAAAATCACAAATAGCTTTCTTTCATAAGCAACTAAGCTAATATAAATAATCCTAGAAAAGGACAACTCTAAGAAATACAATTGTTGTAATTAATAGAAAGCTCAAAAAGCTAGAATGTTAAATACCTAATGTGTCTTCTTACAATTGAGGGTTGTATGATTAAATAGATTTTTGCACATTTAATGTAGCCACTTACATTGCATTCACATCGACTTAACTTGTGGTTTTGTTTCATAGATAATGAGCGGTTGGGTATTCCAACACTCCACCATATAAGTCACGAGAATATACATGTGACTTGATTGTAATCCATGGATGGCCAATGTGGTTTTAGTAGTAGTTGATGTTCAGTAGTTGATCATTTTCTTCTCACATTGAGTTAGTGAAGTTCAAGCTGTATAGTTTAACTCTTAGTGAGGCATATGATATGTTGATGTTGTTGCCTCAAATGAAGACTAAGTGTAAACATAGTTGAAAGAGAGTAATATAGTCTAAGACTAAATGTAATGAAAGTAAAGGGACTATTTTAGCATATGGGTGATAAGTATCTACTCCTGGGTTGCCATACACATCAAGGGCTCATGTAACCATCATTGGGATTACCAAGTATATCTACTACTAAGTCAATCAAGTAAACTCACTATTGGGTTATGAAATGATTACAATTCACACTCTAAACTACTTGTACTTGTATTGCCTTACTAAATACATAGGAAAAAGAAAAGTACTTAGAAATCATAAATGACTTAAGTAAAGTAAACATACTGGAAGGTAAAATTAAACTAAGTAAAAATGAACTAAGTAGAATGCTGCAATGTTGGTAAACAATCTCGATCTTTATTTCCAACCATGAACTATGCCTAAGAATAATTTACTCCAACAAAGATTTTGTATAATTTTTTAACACCACACTATGGGAATTTACTATATTACTAAGTATAAAATCATGGAAACAAACTACAAGAATTTACCTAAGTATTGGACCAAAGTTATTCCTTTGACACAATGATGGATTGGTATTTATAGTAGAGACCAAGACCCACTACATCATATCTATGATGATGTAAGTAGGGCTACGATATCCTAGATAGAATATTATATTTGATGACTTAAATGATTTTATCATACCCCCATGACTAAGTAGAAAGTTGTCCTCCAATTAAAACAAAAGGAGAATAGAGTTCCTTATAAAATTTGCAAGGTTGTATACATATTTGAATACTATGACTTATGTACATTACTAACTCTAGTACGAATGCTACATTATGGTTCAATTGATGTTTACAAAATTATCATGCATTGCATCATGGACACACATGACAAACAAAACAAAACAAAATAAAATTAAGCTTTAGATCTCGATATAGCCTTTAAGTTCTTGGTGGTGGTGGCTCCTCCATTGGTCTCTTCCATTTGTCATCGGGCTATTGGAATTGATAGTGGTTAAGTAATGCTTGAAGTTTCTCCTCTTCTAATCTAGGGCTATGTACTATCTAGGTGCATTTGATGATGTTTGCTAGAGTTAGTACTTCCTATGGATAAGAAAATTGTGAAAACATTTTATTTACCTTTACATACTAGGCTATGAATGATCGTCATTCTTCTTTAAATGCTTTGGCTCCTTTTCTCAATTCTTAGTAATCTATCATTCTACAAGTTAGATTTGCTACAACATTCTTTTAATCTAAGAAGCTAGCTTTTCTCACTTGTAGTTTAGAGTTTGCAATATGTAGCTTTTGTTATGCATCATTTTTGTTTGCAAACTCCTTCTCATATAGTGCATATATTATGGCCACTTGGTTCTCTAGTTCATTTCTAGGTCTACTTGCTATGAGGATGGCTAGATTAGCATAACGAAGGTTTTCTAATCCCATGTATTCTGTAAGATCTTTGATCTATAGGTCTTTATTCTTGATTTTTTCTTGATGTATGTAAACAAGTCTATCTAAGATTAGCTGCCAATCAAGTGTTTGCCTTGTGATTGAGATGATTTTAGCTTTAGCCATCTATATTTCCTTTTTATTAATTTGTTTATACATTCCCACTTGGTCTTTGAAGTGTTCTTTTAGCCTCTCATGCTTCTTAGCCTCATTTTTCTATGTACTAATTTAATAGCTGACTTTTGGTAGATTGCATGAACTTCTTCCATTAATAGAGTTCTATTTTCTTTGGCCAATTTTCACATATCATAGTTGGCTCTTGTAGATTTCTCTCTTAGCTAATGGATGTTCTCTTCAAGAACATTCTTTTTCTTTTTAATGTTTGTCAACCTTGTATTTTCTGCAACAATCTTCTTATTCTCTTCCTCTAAGATAGTCAGGGCTTTGGCATGAGCATATGTTTATGCTTCAACCACTGAGGCATTCCATGTTGCTTTCTTCTTCTTCATTTCCACTTGAATGTTTTTGGTTACTAGCTAGGCTACCTGCTCAGTTCTAAATTTATCTAGCTATTGTAGTGCTATGTATCATGTAGGGTCTTATTTCTTTCATATTAATGTTGCTAATTCAGTTTGCAACCTTTGTACCTCATTTTTTGCATGTTTAGCCCTAGTTTCATCCATTAATAGCTTACCCTTTGTTAAAATAAGTTCAGACTACACTATAGTGATTCATTGGAGATATTAAGAAGGCTATGCATTACTTGTCCTATCTATAGTAGTCGATTTAGGATGTCTTCATGCTCTTGTAGGACCATGGAGGGTCCATCTATTGTTTCAACATCTTTGGTTCTAGTCATATCTACTAGTGGCATAATGGAAACATTGAAGGACTTCTTGATATGATCAATAAGAACTTTGGTTACTCCTACTACATCTTGGTGTTGCATAACTACAACGATGGCTCCTTCTCTTGTTGATACTACAGGCCTTTTGGGATTATCTCTGACATGGTACATTCTTGAGACTTCTCTGTTCTCCTAACTAATGATTTCTAATATTTTTTATAGATGGCTCATATAAGGTCTATAATCCTATTATGCTGGTGGAGCAGTTGATCCTAGTCTATCATGAGCTAGTGTTGATCCACTAGATCCTGCTTGTTCATGTCTAGTGGTTGGAATGTTTTTGGTTGGTGTGGATCCTATAGCTCCCCTAGTGGCCACTGGCTTTTCTAGTTGATCTTTGTTAGGAGGTGCTAACTTTGACATCTTAGCATTTGATGCATTTTGGGCTTTATGGAGAACATCATTTGTGTAGCCCAGAATTCTGGCTTGCTTTCATAGTCTTCTTATGAGGCAAGAGAATGACAAAGTAAGTTTTCTTGTCTTATTATCTTCAAACCTTCTTTGGATTTCTAAAAATAGCAAATGAGCTATATTTGCTTTGAATTTTCTCATAAGGATGGCACTTCCTCTTGTAGCATAGGTGAAAATCTTGTTTAATCTCTTGTTGAAAAAGATATGATAAGTCCTGATCTTAAAGTAAATTTTTTATTTAGTTGACAATCCACTATATTGTTTATAGCTTTTTGGTAATTTCTCTATAGCCACAGCTTATTTGCATTAGTGTCAAAACTTGTAGATATTTGTGCAATGTTGGCTTTAACATTTAAAAGATTTAGTGCCTTTGCAATTACTTCAATCGAACAGGGCACTGTGATTCCTTCAATTTTGGTGATGGCATCATCTTGTTTATTTTTCTAGAATTGATAAAGTTTCCCTAAGTACCATTCATTACTACAAGATAGTGTTGGCCAAAGAGGAGAGGCTTGGAGTTGCTCTCGGACATTGGCAAGTGCAAACTCCATGAATGATCTGAAGTTAAGTTTCATAATGACTATGGACATGATGGACTTTTCTTGAATAGCTTGGAGACACTTTCTTGACAGCGTGAGATTCTATCCTTTCTCTTGATTTGGTAGTGCTTTAGCTTTAGCTTGTGCATAATATTCCATCATGGATGTTTGTTGATGAATGTTAAAAGACTGATTCTCTTACTCAACTTATGGAGTTTGTTCTCCAGCTTGTCCTCTTCCTCTAGATCTTTTACCCCTTTGTTGTGAGGGTTCTTTGGTTGCAAGTTTTTTGGGAGCCATCTATAATCATAGAGGATACATTTAAGATTACCAAAGGATTTCAAATAAGTTCCTAACTATTCATAATTCTCTCAACTTCTTATATTTGATCAAAAGTTATCCTTATTATTACCTTTTAGCTCTTATTAGGATTGTAGAATTAGAAAAATTTCAAAAAGAAACCTGTAACTATTTTATTTTCCAATGTATTATGGTAAGTTACTCCTTTATGAAATCTTACAATGGTTATTTCCTTATTTATGTATGTTGGAATGGTTGATTGGGAAGAATCTTTAAGTTTACTTGGTTATTTGGTTAAAATGTGAATAGTTATTATAGTTCGTATCCTTAATATATTCTTCTAGATGTTAGAAAGATTCTACTTAAGTCACAAAAACTATGCACAATGCTTTCCCCCACAACTAAGTTGATCATCCCATGATCAAGAGGGTTTAAGTATCACACAAATTGGAGCTATGGTGAGGAAGTTGTAAAGCTTGGAAGTTTGGTTGCCAGAGGGTTAGAAAAATGGCATGAACTCCTTATGCATCAAATGAAAAGAATGAAAAATTTTCTAACTCCTTAGCATATATATAGATTTTTGCAATGGCAACATCATAGATATGACATCATAGCTACAACATCGTAGGGAATAATACATTGTAGTTATGACATCATCGTTAGAAAATTTGAGATTTTGAGCAGATTTTGATGGAAAAATTAAGTGAAATGAATAGTATGGAAGATTTAGAAGTGATTTAAAGGGTCCTTAAGTAAGGATGATGCTTCAAATATGAGAATTTAACATTAAAAGTGTATGAAAAAGGGAATCTTAGGCAAAGTAAGTTAATGGAGTCTATAGGAGATGGTTGGTAGGAATTGTTAAGAGTATGATCAAATATGAGTATATAGGAAAGTAAAAATGATTGTTTAAGTGTTTTGGAGGCACAAGATGATGTGGAATTGATCATTAGGTATGAAAAATGAGAATTATACAAGTGTGTCCTCCTTAAAGCAGGCTCTAGCCCATAGTGTCTTTGTATACCCACACCTATAAGTATCCGTAGGCACTTAAGAAGTTAAATGTAAAACATACTTGTCTTCCAAAACACACATGTTGGTATTACATTAATGAGAAACTAATACTATATTATATAAAATCATTAAATTATGATTTTATATAACAGTGAGGTGGAATGAGAATAACAAGGATTGCAAAAAATGGGACATGAGGTGCCTTACCATAGGCATAATGAATTCTATGTATAATATATGGATAAAGTAATCATTAGCCATTTTGTCCAAGATCTAAACCAAGTCCATACCACTTACTAGTGACATTGCATTGCATCATCTCAAAACTAACAACTATAAGACTACCACAACTAGAAGAAGTATTACCACTTGGCAAAGAAGTTCAAGAAAGTATTTTATTAATAGCACACTTTATTTTTTTAAAGGAGACTTGGCCATTGGATAGAGGAATGCCTTAAGGTATGGGTAACATGTTTTTCTAGCCTCGTAACTAATGTGAGTCTAAGAAACCTTGAAATTTCTAAGAAGTTTCCTACCTTTAGGCATGGGTAACATGTCTTTCGAGTGAAACCTCTAGAAATTTTTATTCTATGCATTTATTAGGTTATTAATGTGTTAAATTACCAGAGAACTACCTTCAAGCATGGGTAACATGTCTTTCTAATGATATGGTAAAGAAAAACTTATTTTAGACATACTTCCATTTTTTCATTCGAACTTAAGTAAGTAATACAATCTCATGAGCAACAAGGTACCCCTATGCCCAACCATATGAATCACAAGTGTTCACGCACGATCTGATTGAATTTCGTGGATGGAACTAGTTGTGGCATCTACATCGCTATGCCTTGATCGTAGTTCATTGTCTTCCCACTTGGACTAGTGGTAGCTTTGTCTCATATGGTTTAGTCCAGAGTGAGGCATATGATTTTTATTATTTTATATTCTATTGTTCTATGATTAACAATAGGTTGAAACTCAATTTATAATCAATTCAACTAATCTAATTACTAATTAATAATCAACTACCTTAACATAAGTATCTAATCCCACTTCTCATGCACATCTTGAACACATATAATGCTATTAGAATACCAAATGTTAAGCATTGCTGGGATTACCAAGAGTCATATGCATGTTAGAAGAGATCGTACTTATGTGCTTAATTAATTAACATGCATGAAAATGTAAATATTAACTAAGTACATGAAAAGTAAATTGCATGGAAAGTAAATCTAATCTAAGTTAAAGTGCTACAATAAAAAAGAATCAATCTCAATCTTATTATTGCTCATGGAATATGTCTAGGTACATTGCCAGTCAAATAAGACTTCGTACAACTAACTCAAATCCACTCTGTGGGCACTCACTGACTATTTTATAAAATTACAGAATAAAACTACAAGAGTTTAGCTACTCTATTAACAAAATCATGAAGGACTAATGCAAAACTATCCCAAATCATAAGCCCAAGCACTATATTTATAGGCTAGTGTATATCCTGCGACATCGGATATTCGACATCGCATCTAGGCTCTGACATCGAATACCTGGTGTTGAGGCTCCAACATTAGATACTCGACTTCAGATCACACACAAAAACATGATTCATCATACCTCCATGACTGAATGAAAAGTTGTCCTTAAGTGAAGAGGAGGAGGAACAAGTTCCTTACAAAATATTGGGAAGGTATGGGATTGTTGACTGACATACAAACTAACTTAGATAGAATAAATAGACTCTAAGTGCCCAAGTGTATGGAGTTACAATCTTTACAAAATCGGGTGTTCATGACAAGAGAAGTAAACACACTATAGAAAACTGACATCCAACGCCTCTTGGCAACTGAAGAGTGAGAGAGAAGATCCAATGATCATGAATAGTCCACATCGTGTGGTACTGCTAGATCATCCTTGGTGAAGATAGTCCTGCTTCCAGTCCATACTTCCCACTGAAATCACAACAGAATCATGAATTAGTATGGAATATGTAACATAGAGCCAATAACTACCTTGTCTCATTGGTGGTACAGTTGTCTAGGTTGTGATTGTGGTGGATTGATTTCTTTAGGTGAGTTAGCAGGAAGGCTGACAAATAGGGTAAAATAGATAAGCGATCCATTACATTTGAAAAAGTTCAATACAAGGAAAAATTTGAAGATGGTGTAAGAATTCACAACAATGAAAAGGAAAGTTCACTAAAAAACGTTGTGAAGATGTGTACAAATGGATTTCATTAATGAGGTAAACAAAAGGATTTGATTGTAAGAGTGTTTAAGGATAAAGAACTTAACTAACCCAACCAAAAGATATGCAAGTGGGCCCCCCCCCCCCCAAAGTAGGCATAGGCCTTTTATGCCATTGCATAACTTCAAATCAAAGAGTCTATGGGCTCTGTGGATGATTAATTATTATGGAAGGTTAAGTACAAAAACCCAAAAGAAACTACCTAAGAATTTTGACACATCAAACTAGGACATCGAACACGAACATGAAATTGGTAATGAGGTGAGACATGGAAAGCATAGATGGATGAGAGAGAGAGTGGAATGGAGTTCTTGATTAAGGTCATATGAAGTCCATCATTAGATGGTTAAATGACTTGATAGGATCCATCATTAGTCCAGACCAAAACCAACCACGTTCAGTGACTTTGCATCACCATTCTAAGACTAGTCCATTCCCTTGAGACACAAGAGTGCTCCTATAGAACAAGGATCATTCCTTATTAAAGAAGAGAAGATAAGTAGGATGTGAGAAAGGGCCTTACTTAGAGGGGACCTTCAAGCATGGGTAACATGTCTTTTTAGTCCCATAACCAATGCTTGTAGCACATTTATTTTGTCTAAGGGGTGTGCTTTGAATTTTCATCATTTTTTTTTGAAATGGGAACCATGCCATGCAAATACGTATGCATTTATTTTGTTTAAGAGATGTGCTTTGAATTCCCATTATTTTTCTTTCTTTTTTTCTTAATGAGAACCACACCATGCAAAGACTTATTCAACTTCCTTTTATTGGTCGACACAAAATGGTAAGAAATCCATGACAACACACATGCATCCAAGCAAACAAAAAAGCACAAATAATATTGAATCCCCTTGAAGTCACACCCTGTTCAAACCTTTGAATGCTTTCCAATTCTAGAAACTACCAAAGTCAAAAATTTTTTAAAGTTTTGTTAATGAAAAAGGGATTGCACATTTCCAGAACAAGGAAAACCATAAAGTTTGTGGAGGGGTGGATGTTGTGGACTCACTGCCTATTGCATGAAAAAGAAACCATGTCCTAATCATCTGTAACAAAATTCAAAGCCAAAATCCAAACACCAATAATCAAATAACAAAATAGTGCAGACCACCATCAAACAATGCATTACCACTGAACTTGGCACTTATTAACAAAAGGTTAGAAAATCACACCAAAATAAAATAAAATATAAAAGAAAGTGTAAAATTTTCAAGAAATGGCAAATTTACTACTGATGGTGTCAAATAAAAATTAGAAAAAATTAATAACAAGAAAACAAGAAGATGCAAAATAAAGAATGTGTAAAACAAAAAGATGAAAAGCACTTAAGAATCCTGAAGAGTAGAATGAGGGGTGATCCCCACAACTAAACATTTAGCTATGACAAAGATTAATAAGTGAATAAATAGGATCCATGCATGTATGAAACATTGGTAACCATTAATGCCCTACCCACTGGGTATCTATTGGTGGTGTGATGGCTGGGTAGAAAAATCATTGGTCACACACTTGATTTAAATGTCTGGTGGGCTAGGGTATGAGGTGTGTTAACATTATGGATGTATGACCCATGATTTCACCCTTGATCATGATATGGTATGCATGGATTTGTTTGTCTCTCCACACTATTAGATTCATATTTTGGATTTGGGATTGAAGTAATGATGGATGATGGCTCGTCTATAGGCTAAGAGGATGGTGGTTGAGATAGGGAAGGTGGTGCTCTAGATTGGCATTGTGCTAGCTTGGATGATGTGGTGGGTCCATGCGTGGTTTGCTTCGGCTTATGACCTTTCCTCCAGAAGGGACGTTTCCTACATTGCGATTGAGACCCATTGGTGTCAACATGTTTATACACATTAGCAGCATAAGCAACATTCATTTGTTGATATTGGGGGTGTTAAACCTTTGTGTGTCATTGGTAGTGGGCTATAATGCAATGGATTATGAGGATATCAAAGGTAGGATGGATGGTAAGAGGAGCAAGGTGGTGATCATTTAGGGGATGTCATGGATTAATGGTACTCAGGAGAGTGGTATTGGAAATTTGAAATAAAGGATGTAGAATTAGTTGGAGAAACATGGTATTGAACATAATATCCATACTATTTTGGTGGATGGGAAGGATAGGATTGATTTGATGGTGGCCTCCCCCACGACTGTGGTTGTTGCCACTACAGTTGATGACCATGTTGAGGTTGGTAATAAGTCCCCCTAGGATGGTATGATTGATTGTGGGATTGTCTATAATTACCTTGTGGGAGAGGAAATCTCTAGAGCATGTGCTTTTGCACAAACTTTGAACTTAAGGCACCTCCCCAATACTCTTGTAGATGCAAAAAGACTAGGCAATGACCCTTTGGATGGTCATATATGTAGATGTTACATTCATTATCTTCGTCCATGATTGAGTCTATAGCCTCACTTTCTTTAGTCATTTTTTCCATTTGTTAAAAAGTGTTCTTAGTTATTTCTTGGTTCCATATCCTTTGTTTATTGTGATCGCTTGGCATGTTTTGCGTTATCCTCTTCTCAACTGTCTCAACAAGAGTTGTAACATTTTCCCATATCCATTTGGACATCCTAGTGAACTTTGCTTCAAGTTCATCAATAGATTTATGTATCGGCAAGGTTTGTTTTGGAATCACCTTATTGAGAGTGGTTTTGTTCTCCTCATCATAGATTTGGACCTCCTTTTGTTGAAGAGCTGGGTCCCATTGATATTTCTTAACATTCTCCCATTTCCATATTTCTCCTTCTTTTTTTGCCACATGCTTGATTAGCTCTCAGATCTAAGGAGCATGGAGTTTGTATAATTGCCCTAGGCCACACATCCCAAGGGTCTCCCTTATGTCATTATGAAGCCCATCTATGATCTGGAAAAGTTGCATTTCCTTAGAGAAACCATGGCCTAGGCATCTACTCAGTAAGGCATAATATCTATCTAAGGCCATGTCCAAGGGTTCATGTTGTTCTTGGTTCCATTCTTGGATTTGTCTCCTCAGGTTGAACAGTCTCGCATAGGTTTGGTATTTCGCGTTGAAAAGTTCCAACATTGTTGACCACCGTTAGATTGAACTTGGTCTCAACGATCTATACCACACTTTGGCTCTATAGATTAGTGTCCTAGGAAAGAGCTTAAGCTTTTGACATCTACTTTCAATGTTGTAGAAAGCATAGGCATTATAGAAGGCTTGTAAATGATGTTGTAGATCTGAATCATAGCCTCCTACAAATTTAGAAATATTATTCATGTCAAGCTTAGGTAGATGACTCTTTTTACAATGCTTGCGAGATATCTTTACTACCTCTATGATCTATATTAGGCTCTTAGTGGCCAACAAGGATTTGTCATCATCAAACAAGTTGTGAGGGAAATTTCTATCTCTATTTATTTGATTGTGATGATGTTGTCTATGTTCATAATGATGTCTTTAACTTTTCCCATGGATTCAATTCCGATTTTTAGTCTGACCCTTTAGTGGAGCTCTATCTTTATACCTATGTTCATCTTCATCAAAACTAGACATTGAAGGGATAGAAAAAGATGAGGAATTGGAAGAATTTCCATGGCTTCTATGGTGTTCTTCAGGATCCTTNAAAAGATGAGGAATTGGAAGAATTTCCATGGCTTCTATGGTGTTCTTCAGGATCCTTTGATTTATCGTTTTTGGGTTTTGTCGAGGTTTTAGGCCTTGAGGCCTCCCCTAGTTCAAGACCTATGTCATCTCCTCTAGGATTGTCTGCCATAGGTGAAGGTAGTATTTGAGTATCATTAGGGTGGTCATGATCATAAAAAATCCCTACATAAGGTTGGTCACTCTAATTTTCTTCATTGTATATCTCGTTAGTTCTCCAATGAATGTGTTTGCTATATAGTGCATGGTCACTTCCTTGTGCGAGAGAAATTGTTATTGGTTTATGGTGTGTGTGAGCTAAGAGTTTCTGAAAGGTATATTGTTAATACCTTTACAGTGATCATGTATAATATAACTAATCTAGATAACTAGCACCATCCCTGGTAATGACTCCAATGATGACTGGTGAGGTACCCCTATGCCCAACCATACGAATCACAAGTGTTCACACATGATCCAATCGAATTCTATAGGTGGGACTAGTTGTGGCATCTACATCGCTATGTCTTGATCATAGTTCACTATCTTCCCACTTGGACTAGTGGTAGCTTTGTCACATATGGTTTAGTCTAGAGGGAGGCATATAATTTTTATTATTCTATATTTTATTGTTCTATGATTAATAATAGGTTGAAACTAAATTTATAATCAGTTCAACTAATCTAAGTACTAATTAATAATTAACTACCCTAACATAACTATTCGATCCCACTTCCTGTGTGCATCTTGAACACATATAACACTACTAGGTTACCAAACGTTAAGCATTGTTGGGATTACCAAGAGTCATACACATGATCGAAGCGATCATACTTATGTGCTTAATTAATTAACATGCATGAAAATGTAAATCTTAACTAAGTACATGAAAAGTAAATAATCTAAGTCAAAGTGTTGTAATGAATAAGAATCAATCTCAATCTTATTGCTGCTCATGGAATATGTCTAGGTAAATTGCTAGTCGAATAAGACTTCATAAAACTAACTTAGATCCACTCTATGGGCACTCACTAACTATTCTATAAGATGACGGAATAAAATTGGAAGAGTTCAGCGACTCTATTAACAAAATTATGAAAGACTAATGCAAAACTATCCCAAATTGTGAGTCCAAGTGCTATATTTATAGGCTAGCATATATCCCATGACATTGGATATCTGACATCACATTTGGGCTCCAAGATCAAATATCTGATGTTAAGGCTCTAACATTGGAGCACAAACAAAAACATGATTCATCACAATCTAATAGTAGGATAAGAATTATAGTAGCAACCTTAAAGAATCCAAAAATACTCTTAATGTCACATCCTTGTCATTCTCACTTGGTTCTTCAGTTTTATATCTAGGCATAATGATCATAGATTTGTTTTAGTTTTATTGTGAAAATAATATCATTATGCCCATGGTAAGAACCTCTTATTATTGGAAATGAATGGATGAATGATATAGTCTCTCTATATATAGAATCACTCCTTCAATGATTTGATAATATAGGATAAAATTCACATTATTGGAACTACATCTTGTTTTATTCCTTTGCATTTTTATTAGAACAATTAACAAAAATATGTACAAGAAAGGTAATGAAAAGTCATAGAGAAATGATAAGAATAGAAAAAGCATAGAAAGCATTTAAAATATATTAAGGAATGAAAAATGATTAAGAAATGGAAAAAATGTAAAAGAATGGAAAGATATTAACGAATGTAAAAATTGGTAGGAAATGTAAAAATTATAACAAAAAATTGTAAAACAAAAAATTATAAAACATAAAGTTGACATGCACTTATCAATTCTTGGTTCAAGATAGCACATCTTCCTCATGACTGAACTCATGGATGAGTGTTCAAAATATGGACCCTAGATCTCTAGGATCATACACTCTAGGTTTCTTATTTATCATCCTTAGTGATTTAGATTTTCATTTATTATCCCATGTGACATTGATGATAATCAAGTTTTGATCTTTTGGAGATACATATTCTATTGGACTAGAAGGTATATTCATTTCAAAAGATCCAACTATGTTTTCTTGTTTGTTCTTAATTTTAGGTTTTAAGTCTTCACGTTTTCTACTGCTTGTTGGTGTATGATAATGGTTTATGATATTCTTTTGTGAGTTATTAGTTTGGGTCATTTTCTTGGGGTAAGAGTTAATAAGTGAACTAGATGTTTCCATGGATGTTTTGGGTAGTTTTATGTTCTCATCTCTTAAACATAGGGTGTCTTTTGGGTTAGTGGTCATTTTTTCTTTTTGTGTACACACTTGTTCTTCACATTTGTTGTGGGTTGGTGTAAGAATTATGTTGATTTTTTGGACCTTTGATTCACAACTGCACCCTTCTTCATCATTAGTAATGCATGGAATTCTTTGTCTATATGGCTGCACATGCATTTTCCTTGAACATGTCCAAGGATAAGTCTCTCATTCCCAACTTAACATCAATTGTGCTAAGCCATGCTCTTCCTATAATTATAGGAAAGTCCCTATTATCATTCTTCACATTGACCACAAGAAAGTCTATTGGATAGGTTCACCCATTGATAGTGGTCACCACATCTTCTATCTATCCCAAAGAAATGGTGTCTGATTGCTACAAGCTCTAGTGTTATGTTGCATTTCTTTAATGGCAGTAGATTCCATGCCTTGTATGTTTCTTTAGACATCAAATTAACTTTAGAACCTAAGTCTAATAGATCCTTGGATGGTGACCCAGAAATTTGTGAATAAATTAAAGGACTTTCAAGATCTATTCTTTTCCTAGGAAGATTTCCTTCTTTGATTTAATCCAATACTATATTAGTTAGCATGACAGTTGTAAGTTTCTGATTTGATTTTTGTGGAAGCATGGTGATTGTAGGAGGATTTGTCATAGGAGGAACTTGATTGGATTGTAGTCCTTGCTCTACCAACATTTTTTGGACTTGTCTTGAAAAAAGAAAGTTTCCTAGATTTACCGTTAATATTGTTGGTATGATCCTCTCTCTATATACTCATTGCCCTAGTAGTACTTTTCTACTATGATTATGATGATAGTTTTCCTTCCATTATTGATGGTAGTACTAGTGGTAGGGAGTTAGGAGTTTGAAGTGAAGGACTACCTATTGATTGGAAGGTGTAAGAATTTGGATCCATCCATAAAGTAGTGGGTCAATGATATTCTAGTGGATAGAAGTAAGAGGAAGCATGGATTAAAGTATTTCCTAGAGAGATTAAAGGATTGAATGTTGAACATGGTATCCATAGGGATTAGGTTGCCTATATGGATACTATTATCTTGGTGGTGGCATTCCCCATGCTTATGGTTGTTGTTATTATTGCTAGTACTCTTCCTACGGTTAAGGATATGTTCCACTTGGATAGTACATTTGCTAATAATACTGTTAGAGGTTACCTTGTAGATAAGATAATATTATATATATTTATTTCTTGACAAATTTTAGATTAAGGACATATGTCTTGGACACTTGTATGTAAGCCACAACAGGAAAACATCCCTTAGGATGTTCATACTAGCATACTTTGCATCCTTCGTCGTCTTCCGAATCAAAGTCTGTTATTTTCTCTACTGTAGTAACCTTTCCTTTATTTCTATAGTGTCCTTGCCTATTTTCTCTTCATTTCTTCTTATCTTTACTTTAGGGCTTGTTCAATCTTCTCTTCTACTATCTTCAATGTGATAGCAAATTTTTTGTCTACAAAATCCCACATTTTCTCTACCTTCGTTACAATGTCATTAACTAATTTTTAAATAGGTAGAGTTTTTTGTTGGATCATTGATGAAGCATTAATGTGTCGTGTTGATGACCCCCCATCGACAGGGCCCCATTTATGTGGTGTTGCCCCATCAATGAGGCTACATCTATGGGGCCCCATAGATGCAATATTATAGCAAAAACTATAAATATGAGCTTTTAGTCATGTTTATGGGGGATTCAAGTTATAGTAGTAGCAGAGCTCTTGTAGTTTGTCTATTTGAAAGTTAGAATATTTTCCTCAAGTGCCCGCAGCAAGAGTCATTGAGTGTACGAATCTTTATTCAAGCATTGTTGTACCTAAACCACACCAATGTCTACAGAAATAAAGATGAGCTTCTTGATAACCCTTGCAGGATTTTGGATAGCTTAAATGTTTTATTTATGCATTCATTATTTTTATTAAATATTTAATCAATTAATCTAAATTAAAATTTAATCAATTAAGCTAAATAGATTAAGCACATAAGTATGATCGCTTCTAGTGTAAACACATATTCGCTTGGTAATCCCTATAGCATTATTACTTGGTGTGCCTAGTAGTGTAGCGCTTGGTAACCTAGTAGTGAATATGTGGGTTCAAGACATGTACGAAAAGTGAGACTGAATGCTTATGTTAGGACTGGCTAGACACTAGTTAGTTAGTTAAATTAAATTAGTCATTAAATTACTTCATCTCTTTCTTTAAGCATCAAAATCAAAAAACATAAAATGATAAAAAATCATATGCCTTAATTACACTTAACTATACCTTTGTACTTCACAAGTGTAATTGGAAAGACAATGAATGACCTTAGGACAAGATTCACTTCCTAGAAGACTAGTGCACTGAAAACTAGAGATTCCATGGAATTTGACAAAATCATGCATGAATGCTTTGTGATTCGTATGCTTGGGCATAGGGGTACCTCTTCACTGCTCATCATTGGCATTGTTGTCAAGGACTCTATTTGTTGAATGTGTGCTATCTAAGTTTAGTGGATATTATTAATATTGTTGGATGAACCCCAAGGTTAACATCATTCCCAGATAACATAACTACAAGAGCACATTGATATTTTATTATTTGCAAAATGGCTACTTCTTACATGTGAAATGATACAAAACCATTGGTCCCACAAGAGTGCAAAGTGCTATATACTCATCTAGATGAGTATATGCCAGACTTCACCTTCATCCTACATTAGGATGAGCAATTGCGATGGCGTGATATGGAGGGAAACATCATAATGCCCCTGATCGATTTGTGCCCATGATGCTGCTACAAACTCTTAAGAAGTTAGACATTCATAATCTTCAAGAAGAATATGTTATGCAAGACTACGACTACTGGGACTACCAACTCACTGAAACACAACATAGGCAAGATTGACATCAAGAGAAGTATCATGAGGATGTTAAGGGAAAATAGTTCATTAATCCCTTGTTCCTATTAAACCAAGATGACAATGAGAACCTTGCCTTTAAGGGCTCTCAACACGAAGATTCTCTACCATTTGTTACTAGTGATAAGGATGTGACCCTAAATCTGTAGTCTACAATTTACAATTCAAGTTTAGGAAAAGATGGTAATCAAGGCAAGGAGTCGAACAAGCATTAAGATGATATGAAAAATAATGAATGTGGTTGTGATAACTGAAGGAAAGTTGGTAGACACCATGGTGGTGGTAGTTCTTATCCCTCTTCATCCTCTTCATCTAAATCTCTTTCTTCTTCTTCTTCTGATTTTGAGAGATGCCATAGAAGAAACAACTATGATGGAGGTGAGCATCGAGGCAATAATACTAATCGTCATGTCCATAATAATCAAAGGGGTAACAGAGGA